>OZ010575.1:124399631-124424631 GCA_963932145.1 Acanthosepion lycidas | reverse complement strand
GTGTGTGTACGCATATGCTTGACCAAAACGGGCTTCTGTGAAAATGAAGATGCACAAACTTCACAGGAGTAAGGTTTCTCTCCAGTGTGTATACGCTTATGTGCCACTAAATGTGCCTTCACTGAAAATGCAGACCCACAAACATCACAAGAATAAGGTTTCTCCCCAGTGTGTGTATGCATATGTGTCACTAAATTCCACTTTTGTGAAAATGCATATCCATAAACTTCACAAGAATATGGTTTCTCACCAGTGTGTGTATGCATATGTCTGGCCAAATCTGGTTTCCATCTAAATGCAGATCCACAAACATCACAAGAATATGGTTTCTCTCCAGTGTGTGTACGCATGTGTTTGACCAAATCTGACTTCCAAGAAAATGCAGATCTGCAAACTTCACAAGAATAAGATTTTTCTCCAGTGTGTGTACACATATGTGCCACTAAATGTGCCTTATATGAAAATGCAGACACACAAACTTCACAAGAATAAGGTTTCTCTCCAGTGTGTGTACGCATATGTGACACTAAATGTGCATTCTGTGAAAATTCAGACCCACAAACTTCACAAAAATAACGTTTCTCTCCAGTGTGAGTATGCATATGTTTAACCAAATTCGACTTGACTGAAAATGCTGATCCACAAATTTCACAAGGGTATGGTTTGTCTCCAGTGTGTGTACGCATATGATTGACCAAAGTTGACTTCCGTGAAAATGCAGATCCACAAACTTCACAAGAATACGGTTTCTCTCCAGTGTGTCTTTGCATGTGGTTGACCAAATTTGACTTCCATGTAAATGCAGATCCACAAACTTCACAAGAATATAGATTCTTTATAATATGTGTTTCCATCTGGCCTACAATTCCAGCTTCACAATTTTTTAGCAGATATCATATGAATATGGCCAATCTTTCCTGTTTATTCTTATATAACATTAATGTGTTTTTTTAGAAAGGAAAATTTTACATGTGAAAATACATTATATCTTTCCAGGTAAAGTTCACTGTCATGCGTTTGACAATGTAGATCAATGACTTTCACATGAACCATGTCATATATATTTGTCTGTGTCTTCAGGGAAAATGAAATGTCTTTTCCTTCATTGGAATTCTCAATAATAATCACTGCAGTTTTTGTCCAGCCAAAACATCTGTAAAAAAAAAAAGGCATGGTATATTAATAGGAACAATGAATAATATATTAAAGCAGTCTATATTATGAGACATACATATAATTAGTATTTCAATAATGCAGCATCAGCCGCCACTAGTGAAGATCAAACACTTTGCAGTGAAACAAGACTGTTTCACCATCAAGTTAGATCATATCTTATGAAATGTGTGCAAATAAATGAGAACATTGTCAGTTCAGAAACAATTTAAATATGGATCTTGATAAATATCTATTGTGATTTAAGTTTATTTTTTTTTACCTTGTCACTGGTAACATGATAAAGTCCATAGCTGGCACCACCTAGTGTGTGATTGTCTGCTGCAGGCATCTCTGCCCAATAAAAACAAACCATCATTTTCATCAGTGCCAAGGAGAAAAGACGTTCCTTTGTTAAGTCCCTCTATATGGGAGTATTAGCAACAGCACAAACCTAAGAGATGAGAGTTGATCCGGGAAAGCAACTGAAGTATTTTTTAGATAGGTAACAAACAGAATGTAAAACCTGTAAAAAAAATGAAATAATCTTCATAATTGTCTCCATGAAATAATTATATAATACGGGACAAAGGAGTTTATATAAATTGAGGTAATTATAAATAAGTGTAAGAAAAATTTAACAAGATTTATTTCTACTTCAAAATGTTTTACAACTTTACATATATTGATACAAAAATAGAAGCAAAAACAAAATATTTACAGTGTAAAAATGTCAAAGCCCAACTTTAAAATTAAGTGCAAAACCCTGGTTCCAAAATCTACCTACCCTAAAGATCAAGTTCATAGCAGACATCATCTGCTGTAAGATTATTTATTTCAGGCATCTCTGCCCACTAAAAAACAACAATCATTTTCAGAAGCTAAGTTAAGCTTGGTTCAAAATATTTTAAATAAACATTATAATTTCTGATTCTATTAAAATAAGTTTTGAAAAAAATGATAATTGATTTTTAAAAGAATATCCAAGTCAGATTTTCATCTTTTTTATAAAATGGAAAAATGATTGAAAATGATTGATTATCTCAAATCTGTTCTTTTTTTTTTTTTTTTGACAAGAAAAAAACAAGATTTTTATAGAAAATTTCGGACGTGCTAGGAACGATTAAAAAATTAAAAAAAATACCCCAAAAATACTTTGATCTTTCCTCTTTATGAACATTAGACGATAAAATTTTGTTTTCGTTAAGTTCGGCGTCTTTTTCATCATGCTATATGCTCTTTTTGTTTACATTTCGTAGAGGTACTTAACCGAATTATTTTAAAACATTTTTAATCCATCAGACTATGCTCTTTTTTTAGCGATTTCGTGGAGGTACCTACTTAGAGATTTTAAATTTATGTCAATTCAGATCAATCCATACTAGTTGTCAACACCTTGGAACGTATCGATAACATCAAGAAAAAACACAAGAAAAACAGAATCAATCGAAAAGAAATGCTTGTATATTACTTTTTTATGCTATAACTAAGTAATGTTTACTTCCCTTTTCATTGTGAATCTCTAAAACCTTTTTCATAGAGAAACAAACAATAAGGAGTAAGTTGCTGTTGTTGTTGGACTTGATATTTCTCTCTCAAGATCGACAATATTTTGTAATTAATAAAACTTCCTATGTTCAAAGAAATTGCAGAATAGAGATTGTTCTTCTTTCTTTTTTTTTTAAATGTTGATCAACAAACAAAACAGAATAAACATAATTTGGAAATGTTTTAAAATCGATAAATTCGTTTTGTTTACAAATTTCTTAAAATTAAGAAAATGTCCGCTTTTAAGAAAATTTTAAGAAATCGAAATTAAATTTGACGTTCCAATTTATATAATTTATATCTGAAATACACCAGAATATTTTTTTTTACTTACCTTTTCAGGGCAAATCTCTAAAACTTTTTCACAGAAAAACAAACAGGATTAAGTTGCTAGACTTGAATTTCTTTTTCAAGATTGACAATATTTTTTAATCAATAAAATGTTCTATTTTTAAAGAAATTGCAATGAACAAAGATTAAATTATTTGAAAATAGAAGGTATGTAGTTTCTGAACTCAAACAGCGACCAGAACAAAGGAATTACGGAGAACGGTGTAAATGAAGAATTTATTCCTTGCTGAAAAAACAATTTGGGTGTACACAATATGTCAGAATATTCTATATTGCAATTTCAAGATGTATTTTTTTTTAAATTTTCATAATAATTACATTGACTTTTTTGAGCTTTTTCCCGTTGAAAACACGTCAAATTAGAAATTGAAGAAATCTAAAAAAAAAGAAAACTTCCTATTTTTACAGAAGTTGCAATTAAAAAGACAAATAATTTGAAAATAGAAGGCACGTCGTTTCTGAACATAAACAACGAAGAGAACAAAGAAATTACAGGAAATAGTGTAAAAGAAAAATTTGCTCCTTGCTCAAAAATAGTCTGGGTGTGCACACAATATGCCAGACTCAAAAAAAGTATCGTTTTACCGAAAAAACAACAGAAAAAATATTTAAAATAAAGGAAAGCTATTCATTCTAATTTTGTAAGTTACATAAAATCGTTTATAATTAAAAAAAAAAATAAAATAAAAGAAGCATTCTGAGACTATTGATTATAAAATTAAATATATTTTTAAATATAGCTACTAAAGGAAACTACTATGTTCTATTTTTAAAAAACTTCTATGTTCTACTTTTTAGTAAGGAACACATTCTTCTTTTACACCGGTTACTTAATTACATTGTTCTGCTCAGATGCCTTCTATTTTCAAATAATTAATCTGTTTTAATTTCAATTTCTTTAAAAATAGAAAGTTTTATTGATTACAAAATATTGTCGATCTTGAGAAGGAAATATCAAGTCCACCAACAACAGATTCGCCCTGAAAAGGTAAGAAGTTGAAAGACGAACGATCTCGGACTTCCACAAATAAAGCATAAACAATTTAAATGTCATTGAGAGGAATTCAGTTACATTTCGGTTTTATTTAAAGACAAAAGCCTAAATTGATTAAAAATTAAAAAGAAAAATTGATTTCATATATACCTATTTCGTCATCATTTCTTACAGAATTTTAAAAATATTTATAAATTGGGAATTATTCTAATTAAGTTTTTTTAAATGAAAATAATTGTAGTAAAAATTCCTTATTGATCTAAAAAATAGAGTTCATTATTTTATTGATAAAACGAAAGCAATTAAAATATTTTCTAATTATAAATGTCTCGGTTTTAGAAAAACGAGTTCGATAAAAAAGATTAAAAACAAAAATTCTAAGACATTACTTTTTTTTTTTGAGTAAGCAAAATTTACATAAAACCAATCAAATCTTATTTTAGAAAATTTAAAGTACACTTAGATGTAATTCGAAACAAACATTACTTAATTATTTAACAGAAAAAAAAATTAGATGGAAATAAGAGTTGCATGTCTAAGCGTGGTGATTAGTTTTCGATGTGTAATTTGATGTTTTTACATCAATATATCAACAATTAAATGTCAGGGCAATTTATCAGACGGAAGGGGAGAAGTGACATTATTTTAGAATTCTAAGTGAACCAGCGTATTTAACGATAAAGTAATTTTTGAAAATTAAATACTTTCAACTAGTGTCTAATATTTTATTGATTTTTTAGATATTTTTTTATGAAGATATGTCCAAAGCCTGCACAGTTTCCGTCCCTACTGAATCTAAAAAGAAAAAAATTAATAATTGTAGTATGTCTCTTACTGAAAAAGAAAAAATTGATTATATTTTAAAAAATTAAAAGAAAATATTTAGTGAAATATGTAAAAATAAAAAGAATAAAACTTTTGCATAATTCATAAAAGCCATTAAAAGCATTTTTAATTAAATAATGTCATAGTTTTATTGGGTTTTGTATTTTACAATTCAGAGCTAAAGTTTGGGTAGAAACGCTTTTTTGATTTACCAAAATAATTGATGATTTATATTCTTCAAAGTCTTCTGCATGTAATAAAAAAAATTACAAAGAACACATATTTGAGTTTTCATAAAATTAAGTAGGGGGTGGGGGGTAACAGATGTAAAACAAAAAAATTACCATAACATTTAAAAAAAAAAACATTTCTAAAATAATTTCATTCATTTTTGAATAAGTTCTGAAAGTTTCATTAAAATTTGACAATTATTTGATTTTTTCAAGAATTTCCGAATCAATGTTTTCAACTGAAAAAAACTAATGCTAAATATTATGTGACAACTGGCGTAAACAAAAAAAACAAACAAAAAAAACGAGATATTCAACCAAAATTTTAAATATGCTAGAAAGAAATAAAAATTGTTTTAAAAATATTTTAAAATGCTTTGGTCTTTCCTCCTCATAATAATAACAAACTTTTTTACAGTAAAACTTTTTTTATTAAATTTGAGGCCTTTTTTATTCATGCTATGCTTTTTTGGCAAATAATTGAACATACCTAGTTGATATTTATTTTTGTATGTTGGACTATTTTTATATGAAGATAATCATTAATTAACTAATTTAATTAATGATTAGACTAATGGTCAAACATCTACAGGAAGGAAAGGTAAATACTGTGTAGTTTCTCCAAATAGTTTAGCTTTCAGGAGAAAATCTTTCAGAGATAATTGTGGTTAATATCACATATATTTACCCAGGGCCAGTAATAGGGTCTTGCCCCCCCCACTTCAACCCCCCCAAATTTTTTTTATGGTCTCTTTTATATATATATATAGCAAATTCACTTTTCTTTTGAATGTAATTTCATTTCAATTTGATTTTTATACATGTTGACTATCAATGAATGTTGTGAAGCATATGAAGTAAAAGAACATGTTCCTAGAAGTGATTGACTAAAAAAGAACATATGAATGTAGCTCTCATTTTAATAGATTTTTGGATGGCAATTATGATATTTCTAGTTCAGAATAGTGATATGTGTGTCTACAACCACCGTTAAAGTAGGAGATGCATTTATCATTGGACTTTTTCTCAGTACTCAACACGGCAATTTGTCAGCTTTCTTCACTCACAAGGGACTGTAAATGGAATAACCCTCATGTTGGAATAAATGGACAGATTTATGCTATAAATGAAGTTACATTTCAATAGGCCAGTCTGTGACACCAATGAGGGTGCAAAGATAAACTGCCTACTAATTTGAGCAGGAAATGAAAGCCAATAGATAAGTGAAATGTTTGTCTTTCATAAAGAAGAGAGCAACATAGAACAATTCAGGGCCTATAGGGAACTTTTGAGTGTTCAGATACAAACTTGTACAATGACACCAACAGGATAATTTGTCTGCACATGTTTTCTTAAAAAGGTTCTAACATTTGATCAATCAATCAAGCCATTTTAGTTGATCTTTTTACGTTTGGCATGCACCCCAACGAGGAAATAGACATGACTATTGCATCTTGCCTAAATGTAGCAGAGACTGAAGAAACTGCAATAAGACAAATAGAAGTGACTTAACAGAGCCGATAAATACAAACACAATCAAATTAATAAGAAGAAAAAAGGGAGAAACAGAAGATTTTAGTCATGAAACAGGACAATATAAAGCAAAAGAGAAAAACATGAACAAAATGTAATAAATTTTGTCATTTTCTGTTCACACATCTCCCAAGTGAAAAAGGAAGAGACAGAGAGAGATATGAGGACAAATGCGTTCACAATATTGCCTTGACAATAGAGAAAAAAGGACAGGTGACAGGACATAGAGACAGCAGAGAAGTTGTGATGAATCGACTAATGAGTGAAAAAGGAAGAGACAGAGATGAGGACCAAGTTGTATACATTACCTAGACATCAGTATTTATCTAGTGTTGCTTGGGTGTGCTGGATTCCCACTGTAAGGTTTCACAAAATGATTTTAAAACAGAATTGCTTGAGCACCAGTGGCCACTTACCCACCTCCCAGAAACACACATGTACACGCATAGGCTGAGAAACCTATTTGGGGTTTCAACAATTATATGTGGTGGCCCTAAAGTTAAAAGTGTCTATGGAGTGCATGTGCTATATGCGTTACATGTGTAAAACTCATACCCACATACGTACTCTCTCTTGATTAATCAAAATGGAACACGTGTATGCACTCTATCAATTGATCAAACTGGAACTTGGAGTGTTTATCTTAAAACAAAAAATACCAACAGATATTTACAACAACATTTAACTAAATATTGGTAAATTTGCATGTTTAGTGCAGTGAAGATTTTCTTTCATCTTTCTATTGGCTTTAGTTTTTAATGCCATGTTCAGAAACTCAAGAAAATAAATTAACACAAGCAGAAAACTACCTAAGTATGTAAAAAAATTCCCTTTGTAACTTTACTTTGAAACCTTTAATAATTTAAAAAATATATTTGGTTTTCATAAAAAAATCATGCAAAAAATTTAAGATTCTAAAAAAAAAAATTTGACCTTAATAGCATTACTTATAAAGCTCACCTAATTTAAAATTTGCATTCAGTAGAAGAAAAAAATCACACCTTAAGCAAAATCCTTTTACAGTAAAAGTTTTGCCCCTTATAACATTACTTTGCATAATTTAAAAAATGCATTTTGCTGCTGAAAAACTGCCCATGTAGAGTTGTAATCACAAATACATAGGATTTTCCTATCTTGATTACAACTCAGAGTTTTTGAGTGGAGAAAAAAATGATTTGCAGTGCCTCCACATTAATCAAAAGAAGATATAACCTCTGCAGATATCTATAGCAACAATGTAGAAAATTTGGTGAAAATCGCTTAAGCTGGTCTTGAGTTTAGACCCTACACACAAACATACACATTGACACACACATACATACACAAGATGAGAAATATATTTATAGATTACAATACTTTTTTTATAAGAAATATGTTCTTAAATGTAATTTCAACTCAGTATGATTCTTAAACATGTTGACCATCAGTGACTTTTGGGAATCAATCAAGGTAACATTTGAGTTTAATTATATATGTATAAGGCTTCAGTTGGCAATAATCTATATGTTAATATAAAGATAATGTTAAGAAAGGAAACTGATGAATTTTCTGATTGAATTCTTTTAACAAGAAATTAGCTGAAATGACATGAAATCATTTGCTTGTCTCACATGTTCCACTGATAATATATGAACCCACCAGATAGAAGAACATGGTATGAAAAGTGATTAAGGAAGAACAAATGAATGTATGTCACATTTTAACAGATTTTTGGTCAAAAGTGATATTATTTCATTAGACAATTTATCCAAGTCCAGAATAGTGATACATGTGTCTACAACTACCATTAAAGTAGGATGTATTTTTATCATTAGACTTTTTCTCGGTACTTGTCATGGTAACTCTGCAGCATTAGTGAGGGTGTGAAGATAAACTACCTACAAATGTGAGCAGGAAATATGCACAGACACAAGAAACTTGAAAATTATTTCATTGTTACTGTGGGTTTTTTTTCAATTTTAACTACTAGTTTAATAAATAGGTGGTACTAATAAAAAAAAATGATGGTTTGTTTTTATTGGGTGGAGATGAATGCAGCAGATGCCAATTATGGACTTAATCATGTTAACGGTGATGTTTGTCCAAGATAATGTCTAACAAAAATTAAAAATCAACAGATACTTTTCAAGATCTGTATTTGAATTCTTTCTTAATTGACAATGTTCTGATTTTAATCACATACATTACGTAAGATATGTTGATGGAGCAATCTTGTTTCACTGCAAATTGTTTGATCTTTAATCACAGTGGCAGCTGCTGCATTACTGAAATAATAATTACATGTATCTGTCATAATATTGACTGCTTTCATATATTATTCACTGCCACTATTAATATAATATTTATGCTTTTTTTCTTCACAGATGTTTTGGCTGTACAAAAATTGCAGTGGTTATTATGGAGAATTTCATTGAAGGAAACAACGTTTCACTTTCCATGAAAACACAGACAAATATATACTGCATGGTTCATGTGAAAGTCATGGATTTACATTCTCAAATAATGGCAATGAAATTTCCTCAGCAAGAAATAATCTACTATGAAATGTGTGGTTTTTCTTTCGAATAAACACATTTAGTCATTATGTATGAATAAACAGGAAAGATAGGCCATATTCCTCTAATATCTGCAAAACTGTTGTAAAATATAAGCCAGATGGAAACGCATATTACAAAGAAACCATATTCTTGTGAAATTTGTGGATATGCATGTTCACGAAAGATGACATTAAAGATACATATCCGTACACACACTGGAGAGAAACCATATTCTTGCAAAGTTTGTGGATCTACATTTTCACGAAGCTCAAATAAAGACAGTCATATGCGTACCCACACTGGAGAAAAACCATATTCTTGTGAAGTTTGTGAATCTGCATTTTCACATAAGCAAGGTTTGGTTACTCATATGCATACACATACAGGAGAGAAACCATATTCTTGTGAAGTTTGTGGATGTGCATTTTTACGGAAGTCAACTTTGGTCAGTCATATGTGTACACACACTGGAGAGAAACCATATTCTTGTGAAGTTTGTCAATCTGAGTTTTCCCAGAAGTCAAGTATGGTCATACATATGCGTACACACACTGGAGAGAAACCATATTCTTGTGAAGTTTGTGGATGTGCATTTTCACAGAAGTCAAATATGATCAAACATATGAGTACTCACACTGGACAGAAACCATATTTTTGTGAAGTTTGTGGATCTGCATTTTCACAACGCTCAAATAAGGACATACATATGCGTACCCACACTGGAGAGAAACCATATTCTTGTGAAGTTTGTGAATTTGCATTTTCATATAAGCAAGATTTGGTTACTCATATGCGTACACATACAGGAGAAAAACCATATTCTTGTGAAGTTTGTGGATGTTCATTTTCAAAGAAGTCAACTTTGGTCAATCATGTGCGTACACACACTGGAGAGAAACCATATTCTTGTGAAGTTTGTGAAAATGCATTTTCACGCAAGTTAGATTTGGTCAAACATTTGCGTACTCACACTGGAGAGAAACCATATTCTTGTGAAGTTTGTCAATCTGTGTTTTCACAGAAGTCAAGTATGGTTACACATATGCGTACACACACTGGAGAGAAACCATATTCTTGTGAAGTTTGTGGATGTGCATTTTCACGTAAGTCAATTTTGGTTGATCATATGCATAGACACACTGGAGAGAAATCATATTCTTGTGAAATTTGTGGATGTGCATTTACATACAAGTCAGTTTTGGCCAATCACATACGTACACACACTGGAGAGAAACCATATTCCTGTGAAATTTGTCGATCTGCATTTACACAGAAGTCAAATATGATCAAACATATGCGTACCCACACTGAACAGAAACCATATTCTTGTGAAGTTTGTGGATCTGCATTTTCCCTGAAGTTGCATTTAGATAGGCATATGTGTACACACTCTGGAGAGTAACCTTATTCTTGTAAATGTTGTGGATCTACATTTTCAGTCAAGATAGTGTCAGTACAAATGTAAATTTTATCTTAAAAAATTACTTTTCAAAATAGGCGAATTTGCCTCCTGCACAATAAAATTATCTTCTCCATCGATAGTATTCCTTCTTCCTCTTTGATTTTTACCACAAGTTGTCAGTTTCTGCTGAGTTGTTTTAACCAGTCAGAGCGCATCTTCCCACCTTTTTTTCTCTAAGTTAAATTGTTTTGTTTTACAAATATTAGAAGAAATTGATATTCTTTTATTGCAAACAATGTATCTAACAATGGTGATACTTCTTAGAATTACTGCAATGATATTTTTGATATTCAGATTAATTCATAACATAGGACACACTTTAGACTGAATATCTTTAATTCCAGGAGAAACCTTTTTTTTTTTTTGGCTTTCAAAATACAAATGGCTACACTTTGCAGTTGAAAACTTGATGTACTTTGATATTTGTACTAAATATATCAAAACGGAAACATCTCTGGAGAAATCAAACAAATGCACTAACTTCTGGCACACCATCCTCACTTGGCATGTTTTAAGCAAAGATCAATAAAGATGTATTCTCTGTTTCAACACATGTCTCAAAGTGTCATTGTTGTTTGTTATTTTTGTATGTTTTATTCATTTCATTTTCATTAAAAATAGAGAAAAGGAATCCTATCAACTACTACAAATACATATAACAATGAAGTAACTTACATTGACAAACTCAAAATCCCACCCTCATTACATAGCTATAATTTTTACATACAACTCATGAAATTTTATGGTATTTTATTTACTATTAATTTTTATATGATTTCAGTGAGGAAATTTTAAACAACTCTTAAAACATGTGACTTTTTAAAGACATTTATTGACATCCAGAAAAAATGTAATTTTTTTAAATATGGGTTGTTTGCCAATTGTAATAAGCTTTTAGATTTATGATTAGTAAAAATAGTTTTACTTAATAACAGTATTTCCTAAAATTTAATTTTAAAAGATTTAACAACTTTATAAACTATTGTAATTAAAATTGTAAAAGAAAAAGAAAACAATTCTTGTAAAAATTCAATTTTTATCAGAAACATATGCTGAGTTGTTGGACAAACAATCTTTCTTTTATATAAATAGAGATAACTATTCTTTTTTTAATATTTATTTTCTTGTTTTGTATTCTTAAAATATTCTTCTTTTTAGGTTTCTTTTCATTATACTTCTTGTTTATGTTTTTTTCATATTGTGTTTGGTTTTTATTAATTTGTTTTATTGTTTGATCCTATTTTAAAATTCATTTTTTTAATATATCATTGATTTCTACCATTATTATATTTTTATTCAGCCTTTCCTATGGAAAATGAGGATTAAAATATTTCTGACCACTTCTAAACCAAACTTTCTTTTACAGACACAATGTTTTTGTTGACCAAAAGAAAATTGAACATAATCTCGCAAATTTGTTTTGTCTTTTTCTCTGGTCAATTTCTTTAAAAAACTAATTTGAAATATGTCCTTCTCCTCTAACTGCCTGAATTTGAAAGGAGTTGGGAAGAGGGTTATTAAAAAAACATATGCTGAATTGTTGTTCCAAAAAATGTTCTTTTTCCTCTGCTCGCTGAATTTGAAAGGAATGGGTAAGGGGGTTATGAAAAAGATGTGCGCTCAGTCATTGTGCAAACAAGTATGTCCTTTTATTCTACTCCACAGAATTTGAAAGGCATGGGTAAGAGTGTTACTAATGTGTGCTCAGCCATTGTGCAAAAAAATATTCTTTTTCATCAAACATACAGACATAATCTCTGTTTTATACATATAGATTCTAATTAAAATTTTTAAAAATGAAAACAATTCTTGTAAAAATGCATTTTTAAGAAAGAAAAGTTACTTAAAACAATAGTGTCTATAATCTTATTCATAAAAGCAAATAAAAGTTTCCTGAGTAAATAATCTCTTAATTTTATTGCATTTTTTATTTTACAATTCAGAGAGAATTTAAATTCTTCCAGTTCTTTTCTCAAATACAAACATTAACTGGCACAAACTTTAATTTCTCATTTTTTTTAATTCTATATGTTGGGTGGGGGCAACAGATCGATAAAAAATATATTTACCAAGATTTTCTAAAAAAACATTTCTGAAATAATTTCATTCATTGCAAATAAGTCCTCAAAGTTTCAATAAGATCCTACAATTGTTTGATTTTTGTAAGAATATCCGAATCAATGTGTTTTCTCCCTGCAAAAAAGATGCTAATATTTCCCATATTAATCCTTGGTTCCACTGATATATAATCTTTCAAATCAATTGTAAATTTTTATATGTATCTTGTTTGTATTTGTTAGCCCTCATAGAAATGGCAGGAAGTTAGGGGAGTGCATTCATATTATTGAGGGAGGGGTTGATTCCAAAATACCTTCCCCTCCCCAATTCATAGACAGAAGCACATAAATGCATATTGATATTTTTTTGTAGCCAATAAAATAGGCCAGTCCTTGGTTTCATCTTACGCAGTCCCAGTCTGTCTTGTCTTGAAATCAGAATGCTACATTTGCTTATCTGAATTTCCTCATATGTCAACACCAATACTTAGTTTGTGAACCTTTTGCAATATTACTGCTGCTTTGCCTAATTACTGTTAATATGCCTTGCAGATATTGTTTGCTTGCTTTATATAATTTTTTTTTTGCCCTGTTCTTTTATCTTATTATTGTTTATTACAAACTTTGTCAATTCTGTTTATTGGGCAGTTCTGTCATTTATATACATTTAACCATGGCCACTCACTCAACAAATATAATTTAATAATCAAAAGATCCTTTTGTCTTTCCTCTTAACAATTACAAATATTTTGACAATAAAACTTTATTTCTATTACTTCTGGACCATTTTTCATCACAGTCTGCTAATTCCTTTTAGCAAATTGGTGGATGTACCTATGCTAGGTATTTCAGAGTGATTGAGTGGATTAATTTTCTCATCAATTAAAATCCCACTTGATGTAATTGATTATTTTCAAACTAAAAGATCTTACTAACAGTTTGTAAACTCTGTCAATGTAACGAGAATATTTTATTCATGAGAATAATTTATTCAATACACTTATTTTGGGGCTACTTACACTTGAAAATCACCATTTTTATTCTCATTTGGAATTGTGTAATGTTTTGTTCACATGCAATATTCACCTGTTTTATTTGATAAGTTATTGTAGTGCTATTTAGGTTGTTATAGTGTTGAGATGTTGAGAGTGTTCCTGCATGTGTGTATTCAAATAAAGACAAACACAGATGTAGGGAAAAATACTGGTATATTTGAAGAGGTATTTAACAACAGAGTGATTAGTTTTATGGCTACGGTTTCACATCTCCTTTATGATTTTAATATTCTTCTGTGGATGGGATATTGTTGCCATACACACACATATATATATATATATATATATGAAAGAGAGATTCTTGATAGAAGATAATGATTGATGTTGCATTTAAATGCAACATCATTGTTGACAGGAAAGCAAGAAGCAGAAACAGTTTCATGGGCAAGAAATGTAAGAGAAGAAACTGTCAGCATAGAACTTACAGTTATATAAATATTACCTAATACAATTCACAGTGAGATGACATCGCCCATATTAAATTTATTTTTCAAAGAGTAAAAAAGTTTATATATGTAAGGAAATGGTTTAATTATTTTGTCAATTTTGTCATCCTGTTAATATATATATATATATATGTGTGTGTGCGTGTAGAATAGACAGGTTGATTAATAAAAAAAGGACAAACGAAAAGATACCAATATAGTCGGTATGATAAATATTTATTAATTATCAACCATTGACAGAAATGAAGCATGTAAGAAGGGTTTTAAGTTGAGAATTTTTGGACACACCTGTATCCTTTATTAATGATCTGATTAATGACAGAAACGAAGTATGAAGACATAAGATTTAACTTCAAGGTTTTGGACATGACTGTGTCCTTTATCAACAATCTGAGGAAAAAACCAAGAAATGGGAATTCCTCTCCAATAGATGCTTTTGTAGAGAAGGAATTTTCCAGTGGAAATCATATTATGAGCAAAGCCAGAACTTTGTCTAATCATTGGATGTGTGAAATTTTTTTGAAAATAAAATTAAATGTAGATAGGTGTAAAACTGTTGGCAGGGACGGAGATTGTAAATATTTCTTAAGAGAGTTATAGGTTGGGGACAGGGAAAGGTGTCACCTGTGTAGCAAAAATTGACAGTGGTTGAATGTTTGAAAACTAAAAAAAAAAGAAGGAAGAAAGAGAAAGGGAAAGAAAGAAAATAATAGAGAAAAAAGGGAATATATAATAATAAAATAAAATAAAAATATCATATGAAGAAACAAAAATATTGATAAAAAACTAGAAATCTTTTATATTTTAATAAAATAATGAAAAAACAGAGGAGAAAGTGCGTACATACAGAGATGTATATGTGCACAGAACTGTATGTACATACACACAAGCCCACACACAAACATATGTACTGACATACACGTATAGCTATAAATCCATGTACAAAATCAATATATATCTTCACTAAACCTTCCTTTTTCATTACATAAGCTTGTATGTAAAGGAGTATTAATAGATTCTATGATGATATAAAGTCAGTGATTTCAATGAAGATGGTGAGAAATTGAAAGCATAGGTGGTGGAACATCAAATACAGAAGGTAGGTGGGGTGATGACTATTAAGATTAAGTGGGGAAAAAAGTGGGTGTAGGTAGGACTTACTCATTCAAGGAATGGTGTTGTTGATTGTAGTTCTCCTTGTGTAATTTGTACTCTCTGAGTAAATCTAAATCCCTATTTAATCTTTCAATTTAAAAATTTACTTTTAGGATAGACTTTAAATCCAACCTGCATCTATCTGTCCTGCTGGCTGTTGAACCAAAATGCCAAAAGCACACATCTGACATTGTTGATACCATGACCAGATTGGTTGAAGTGCATACAGACCGGGAAATGGTTGCTTTTGTCCCTGATTTTTTTTGTGCTTACTGCAATGGAGACGGAACTCTGTTCCAGTTTATCCTACATAATTCCCCCCTGCATATAAGATTGAAACTCTAAGCAAGCCTGTTTGAATAACCTGTGAGTTCTGGGTGGTGGTGTGGTTATAATTGTTGTGAGTGATGTGTGTCTGTAGATCAGGCACTGGGGTTTGTTGCAGGTGACATTCCTTTGATGAGGTGATGAGTTGTATTTTGAATGATCTTAAAAGTCTGAAGAGGCTGGGGGTGGCTGTCACCTTACATGTAGGGGTTATCATTAAATATTTTTCTAATTGTATTGTCTAGTTTTAATGCTGAAATCTTTGGTTAAGGTGTGGGTAAATTTGTGGATGTTGTAATTAAAATAAAAGACCAGAGGGATTCTGGAATTATTTTTGTTAGTTTCTTAGGTAAGGAGAGTGTTTCTTTCATGTTTGGAAGCCTTACTAATAGAAACTTTGATTGTTGTAACTGAGCAATTCCTATTGAGAAAGTGATTGAATAGTAGTTCTATATATTGCAATCTTCCTTATGTGAACAGATGCATTTTATGCACAAGCATTGGCTGTATATATACAATGCTGTGCTAAAGTAAGTGAACCCCTAAGATAATATTTTAAAAACTATCTCATTTTCATAGATGATCAACAAATCTTAATTAAGCTATATATTCATAAACAGAAAGGTTTATTAAATCAATTCACTTTCAAAAATGATTATCAAGCTGGAATAAAATTATTAATTGTAAACTCAAAATTAGGATGTGCAAATGTAAGTAAAGCCTTCTATTTAATATTTGGTTACAGCTCCTTTTGAGGTTACAATGTCAACCAGTCTTTTTCTATAATTTTTAATAAGTTTCTGGCAGTAGTGTCAATAAAATTTTGATTTGCAAAACTCCTACAATTGTTTGATATTACCTGGATTTCATGCACGCACTGCCTTCTTTCACTTGAATCACAGATTTTCAATTTGGTTTAGATTAGGACTTTTCCAAGACTTGAAATTTCTTTTTACAAAAACATCCTTTTGTGGCTATGCTTTGATATTTCAGATCATTGCCTTATTGGAAGTTCCAGCCTTGACATAAACCCAACATTTGAACTGAGGACAAGACACTTTCATTCAAAATTACTTGTTATCTTGCAGACTCTATTGTACCATGCATATTATTTTGCCTGTTGCAGCAAAGCAAACCAAATCTTAATGCTGTTACTGCCACATTTAATGGTTGATATCAAATTCTTCTTTTGAAAAGCCATATTAAGAGCTCACCAGATATACCATCTATTGTTCTTCACAAGAAGCTCTAGTTTGGTCTCATCTGACTATAAATATTTTTTCCAGAATGTTTCTAACTTATTGATATGAGCTTTAGCATAGTTAAGAGAAGCATGCTTCTGCTATTTCATAAGCAGTGACTTTTTCTAGGCATGCTGCCATGAAGAACATAATCATTCACATTTCATTGCACTGCAGATGTATGCATATTGATTCCGACATTGGCCAGTGTGTATTGAAAATCTGCAAAGGTCACAGTAGGATTTGCCAAACTAGATGTCTACTTGCTCTTGTTGATATTTTTTATGGACAGCCAATAGATTTTTGTAGCCTTCTCCATCTTTATAGGTTTTAACTGCGAATTCTTAAAGCCTTAAGTTCTTTTGATGTTTGCATAAATTTTGTAAAATTTAGTCCCTAATTGCACACTTTTGCAGACACAATCAGTTATATTTTATAACTACAGTAAATACACAGCTTACCAAAAATAATGAACATGTTTCATTTTGATTTTTATATGCGCACAAAAAATTATTTGCACTATTAAACATGTAAAACAAAAATACAGAGTGTAAATGTAAATGTTCAATTACTTTTACATATCTTAATTTTTAATTAATATTTTTTATTCCAGATTTATAAATATTTTTGAACTTGGTTGTAATTCATTTAATAAATGTTTTTCTTAATTGATATATGGAACTTTTTAATTTATTTAAATTGTTTGATGCACCTGCTGTACCTGATCCAAATTTCACATTTGTAGAGGAGAGAAAATTGGAAAAAAGATCGATTTACTATTGTCTTAATAGTGAGTCTGATCTTTTCAATAAAGTCAAATTGGCAGCTGTTCTAAAAAATAATGACCTACAGTCTGTTGAAATTTTCATGAAGTATTCAGTAATGAATGAATATTTTAGTGAATGGGTTATTTTATTAAAATTTCCATCTGGCCTGTTATGTCTTACTTCACAATAATTTAGCAGATGTTACATGAATATGGCCAATCTTTCCTGTTTATTCATAGATAACAGTAAATGTGTTTTTGTAGAATGTTAGACCACACATTTGAAAGTGCTTTATTTCTTTCCAGGCAATTTTATTGTCATACTTTAGACATTGAAGATCCTTGACTTTCACATGTAGCATATATTTGTCTGTGTTTTCATGGAAAGTGAATGGTCTTTTCCTTCAATAGGCCTGTGTAATGTATTGGTTTTCATGGGAACATGTAACTACGTCTCTGTGATGCAGAGATGGGGAAGATAATGCATTAGATTTTTATGCAACAGTGATGCAGGATGTGCTCATACTAGCATTGCAGAAAGTCTATTGTTTTTTGCAGTATTTGAAAATAATGCATTACAGCTTTTACAAGAATATGATTCATATTTCACACAAAATATGACTTCTCAGAAAAGATATAACCACCAATTTTTATTTCAACAGGTTTTTACGTGATATATTACAAAAGAATATTCTACTATTCAGAAACTAAGTATGGACTATGAGAGGGTTTCTGTCTATTGTCTATTGCAAAAAACATTTTCACCAGACTTCATTTCCATGAAGATGGACATCCATAAATTTCAAGAAACTATAGTTTTTCTACAGTGTGTATATGCATGTGATTGACCATATTTGACCTGTGAAAATGTAGAAAAGTGAAGTGTCTTTTCCTTCAATAGATATTGGTTTTCATGAGAACATGTAATTATGTCTCTGTGATGCACAGAGCAGAATGATAAAGCATTAGATTTTTATGGCAACTGTGATGCAGGATTTGCACAGACCAGAACTGCAGAAAGTTTATTTCATTTTGCAGCATTTGAAAATAATGCATTAAAGCTTTTACAATATGATTCATATTTCAAACAAAATATGACTTCTCAGAAAAGGTACATCCACATGTTTTCATGTTTTTACATGATGCACTACAGAAGAAGTTTCTGCTGATTCAGAAAATATATGCGGAATATGAAAGGGTCTCTGTCCATTGTGTATACACATAATACAACAAAATTTTTCTGGAAATGTGTATCAGCAAACATCATATTTTTTTCTTCCTAGTGAGTATGCAAAAATGGCTCAACATCATTTCCATAAAAATGGAGATCCACAAATTTCAAGAAACTACAGCTTATCTATAGTGTGTGTATACATGTGATTGAAGATATTTGACTTGTGCGAAAATGAGGAACCACAAACTTTACAACAATATATCTACTCTCCAGTGTGTGTAAGTATATGTAGGACCAAATTTGACTTCATTGAAAAGGCAGATCCACAAACTTCACAAGAATAGGGTGTCTCTCCAGTGTGTGTACGCATATGTTGGATCAAATTTGACTTCTGTGAAAATGCAGATCCACAAATTTCACAAAAATAGGGTTTCTCTCCAGTGTGTCTACGCATATGCTGCACTAAACATGATTTCTGTGAAAATGCGGATCCACAAATTTCACAAGAAAATGGTTTCTCTCCAGTGTGTGTGCGCATATGCCGCACTAAATGTGATATCTGTGAAAATGCAGATCCACAAACTTCACAAGAAAATGGTTTCTCTCTAGTGTGTGTACGCATATGATGCACTAAATGTGACTTCCGTAAAAATGTGGATCCACAAATGTCACAAGAAAACGGTTTCTCTCCAGTGTGTGTGCGCATATGCCACACTAAATGTGACTTCCATGAAAATGCAGATCCACAAACTTCACAAGAAAATGGTTTCTCTCTCGAGTGTGTACTCATATGCTGCACTAAATGTGACTTCCGTGAAAATGTGGATCCACAAGCTTCACAAGTATATGGTTTTTTTCCAGTGTGTGTACACATATGCCGCTCTAAATGTGACTTGCATGAAAATGTGGATCCACAAACTTCACAAGAATAAGGTTTCTCTCCAGTGTGTGTACGCATATGCCGCACTAAATGTGACTTCCATGAAAATGTTGATCCACAAACTTCACAAGAATATGGTTTCTCTCCAGTGTGTGTATGCATATGGCTATCTCTACTTGACTTGCATGAGAATGCAGATTCACACTCAATACATGAATATGGTTTCTGTCCAGTGTGTGTATGCATATGATTTACTAAATGTGATTTCTGTGAAAATGCAAATCCACAAATTTCACATGAATATGGTTTCTCTCCAGTGTGTGTAGGCATATGCTGCACTAAATTTGACATTATTGAAAATGCAGATCAACAAACTTCACAAGTATATGGTTTCTTTTTAGTGTGTGTACGCATATGCCACACTAAATGTGACTTCTGTGAAAATGCGAATCCACAAACTTCACAAGAATAAGGTTTCTCTCCAGTGTGTGTACGCATATGCTGCAATAAATTTGACATTATTGAAAATGCAGATCCACAAACTTCACATGTATATGGTTTCTTTCCAGTGTGTGTATGCAAATGCCGCTCTAAATGTGACTTCTGTGAAAATGTGGATCCACAAACTTCACAAGAATAAGGTTTCTCTCCAGTGTGTGTACACATATGCTGCACTAAATGTGACTTCCATGAAAATGCAGATCCACAAACATCACAAGAATATGGTTTCTCTCCAGTGTGTATGCATATGGATATCTCTACTTGACTTGCATGAGAATGCAGATCCAAAATCCATACATGAATATGGTTTCTGAACAGTCTGTGTATGCATATGATTTACTAAATGTGATTTCTTGGAAAATGCATATCCACATACTTCACAAGTATATGGTTTCTTTGTAATATATGTTTCCATTTTGCTTATGTCCAACTTCACAAGTTTACCAGATATCACATGAATATGTCTTATATTTCTGTTTTTTTGTACATAACATTACATGTGTTTTTGAAAAAAAAATAAACAGTAAATTTCAAAGTACATTATTTCTTGTCAGGTAAAGTTCATTGTCATGGTTTTGTCAATGTAAATCCATGATGTTCACATGAGCCATGCAGCATATGTTTGTCTATGTTTTCATGGAAAGTGAAATGCCTTTTTCTTCAATGAAATTCTCAATAATAACCAATGTGGATTTTTTCAGCCATAACATCTGCAAAGAAAGAAGGTATAAATGATATATATCAGTGGCTGCAGTGAATCATATATGAAGTCCATCTGTATTATGAGAAATACATGCCATTATTAGTTCAATAATGCAGCAGCAGCCATGAGTGAAGATCAAACATTTCAGTGCTTTAACCAGTGAAAGAAGATTGCTTCACATCATATCTTATGAAATTTATGCAATTAAAATCAGAACGTTGTCAATTCAGAAACAATACAAATATGAATTTTGAAAAATATCAGTTGATTTTTAAAGTTTTTTTCGACATTGTCTTAGAATAATGACACTAGCAATATGATCATGTGTGAGATTCAGTCAATGTCCTGCCACATCTGGGCTGGTGTGAGATTATCTGCTACAGGCATTTCTGCCCAATAAAAACAAAACATCATATTCATCTGAGCCTAGGAAAAGATACTTTGATAAGTTTCCCTACATGGGACAGCAAGCAACGTCACAGAGATAAAAGTCAATCTAGGAAAGAAACTGAAGTATTTATTAACCTAATATTTAAAAATAAGAATATAAAATCCATAGTAAAAATGAAATAATTTTCATAATTGTCTCCTCAAATTAATTATATATTATGTGAAAAATGTTTTTATTTAAACTGAGGTAATTGTAAAGAAGTGTATGAAAAAATTTGATGAGAAGATTTATTTCAGCTTCAAAATACTTAATAATGTTACATATATTGTTAGAAAAATACTAAAGTGTAAAATGTCAAAAACCAACTTTAAAATTGAGGGCAATACCATAGTTCCAAAATCTATCTGCCCTAACGATAAAATTCATAACAGACTACAGTGAGTTTATCTATTGCAGGCATTTCTACCCACTAAAAACAAACCATCATTTTCATCAGTTCAAAAGAGAAGAGATAATTGGGCTACATCATCAAACACGAGTTACGATATATGATCAGCCCATTAAAAACCATCCAACATTTTCATCAGTCCTAAGGAGAAGAGAAGCTATTTTGCTAGGTCCTCTTTCTTGCAGAAGTAACCAGCCAGGATATTGCAGCATTATTATAAATATTCACCATTACGGTGACAGGAATTTGACTGAAGTTGAGATGAAGCTGGGCTAACAAGCCCACATGTGGCCGAAATATTAAAAATGTCCTTCATTACTATGGCAAAACATTAACTGAAGCTTACATGAAGGAAAATTAACCAGACCAGATGTGGCAGAAATTTTATAAATGTTCAACATTACGGTGACTGAAGCTGAGATGAAGCAGAAGTAACCAAACCAGATGTGGTAGCAATAATATAAATGTCCATCAGTAGCATGGCAGGAAACTGAGTCTAAGTGAGATGAAGCACTAGTACCCCACCCAAATGTGGCAGGAATATTATAAATATTCACCATTACAGTGGCAGAAAATTAACTGAAGCTGAGATGAAGCAGAAGTAACCAGCCCAGATGTGGCAGGACATTGACTGAATCTAAGATGAAGCAGAACTAAATAGACCAGATGTGGCAGCAATATTATAAATGTTCACCATTACAGTGTCACAAAATTAACTGAAGCTGAGATGAAGCAGATGCAACCAAACCTGATGTGGCTGCAATATTATACATGTCCACCATTACATGGCTGGAAATTAACTGAAATTGAGATGAAGCAGAAGTATCTCGATTAAATGTGGCAGCATTATTATAAATGTTCACCATTATGATGGAAGGAAATTGACTGATGCTGAGATGATGCAGAAGTAACCAGCCCAAATGAGGTAGCAATATTATAAATGTTCACCATTATGTTGACAGGAAATTGACTGTAGCTAAGATGATGCAGAAGTAACCAGCCCCAAATGAGGTAGCAATATTATAACATTGTGGTGGCAGGAAATTAATGGTGAACATTTATAATATTGCCTCCACAAGTGGGCTCATTACTTCTGCTTCATCTCAGCTTCAGTTAATGTGATGCCACATTAATGGAGAACATTTTTAATATTTCTACCTTATGTGAGCTTCTTACTTATGCTTCAACTCAGCTTCAGTCAATTTCATGCCACTGTAATGGTGAACATTTATAACATTGCTGCAAAATCTGGGTTGGTCATCTTAGCTTCTGTGAATTTTTTGTCATCATAATATTGGGAATTATAATATCTGGGCTGGTTACCCCCCTGCTTCATCTCACTTACAGTCAATTTCCTGCCATTGCAATGGGGAACATTTATAATATTGCTGCCCCATCTGAGCTGGTTACTTCTGCAAGAAAGGAGTCCTAGCAAAATAGCTTCCCTTCTCCTTGGCACTGATGAAAATGATTGATGTTTTTTAATAGGCAGATCAAATATCAGTTCCAATGTTTGATGTGGCTGACAGGCCAAAAAAGGGGAAATTACCAAATGATCTTCTTGCTACTTATGAAAATGATGATTTGTTTTTCATGGGCAGAAATGCCTGCAATATATAAACCAACACCAGTCTGCTATGAACTTTATTATTAGGGCAGGTAGGTTTTGGAATCATGGTATTGCAATCAATTTTAACGTTGGGGTTTGACATTTTACACTTTAGTATTTTTGGTTTTTGCTTCTCCTTTTGTAACAATATATGGAACATTATTTAGCATTTTGAAGTTGAAATAAATCTTCTCATCAAAATTTTCATAAACTTGTTAATAATTTCCTCAGTTTATACTAATTTTTTTTATATATTTTATATTCTAATTGTTAAATATTAGTTTAATAAATACTTCAGTTTCTTTCCCAAATCAACATTTATCTCTCAGTTTTGGGCCATTGCTTACTGTCCCATGTAAGGAGACTTATCAAACGATTTTCTCTTTTTTCTAGGCTCTGATGAATGTGATGATTTTCTTTTACATTAAATAATTTTGGGTATTTTTCAATAAATATGTCACAATGAAATAAAAGTCAAGCCTTTTTTTAATTAAATTGGTACTCTAAATTGAAAAGGCTAAGTGTTTTATTGTTAGATTGTTATTGTTAGATTTTGTTTCACGCATTGAATTCACATAGTGAACTATAACTTTCTTTGAAATTTTTTGGTGAAGAAAAATGAATTTTACATTTTTGAAAAGAGAATTAAATGAAAAAAACATATGTAACAAAAAAAAAATGGATATTATGATAAAATTGGTAGGTTGTCTTACATTTTGAAATTTATGTCTCGTAAATAAGAAAAAATATTTATCCTTTTTGTTTTGTCTTTTTTTTTTTTAAATCTGTTTTTTCTTTGGAATTGGTCTTTACATTAAGTGTGAAAGAAAACAGTAAAAAAGATAATTTTCCATTTTTTTATTAACATTTTAAAATATTCTTGTTAGCATAATATTGGATATTACTGGTTAAGTTTCATTTAAGAAAGTTTTATTAATATGTTTAAAAACCAATAATTTAATGATAATCAAAAATTTAATTCAAATTTACTGCTAATAAGTAACACTTTTTTTGAATGGAGTTACTGAATAGAATTATTGACATAATGATAAAGTCTGAGCTAGATTGTTTTGAGAACAGTTGATAGCCAACATTAAATTGAGATGGCTCAACTATGAAAGTGAGGCATTATATGACATCATCACATGCTTGAACCTTGTTTTAAACTCATTGTATTTTCAGATGACATAATGAATAACATGTCAAAAAGCATACTGATGAATAAATTATTAGTTCATCAGTCATGTCCAGTGATACTGAAGAAGGAACTAAAATTAAATGTGTTCCTCATGAGCATCAGCCTTGCCCATTTGTCTGGTGGAAGAAAAACAGGATGCTATACCCAAATTTTTCTCTTCTTGTAAGAGATTTTTTTAAAAGTATTCCAGCTACCTCTGTAGCAAATGAAAGAATATTTAGCAAGGAAGGGCTTGTCATCAGTGACAAAGATGTAGGCTGAAAACTACTCATGCTGAGAAACTGGTTTTTCTTAACCATAATTTAAAGCAATGAGATGAAATATTCTAAACTTTCACTAACATCTAAAGCCCCCAATTTTCTTAACAAGTTTTCAAAGAATTAAAACTAGGTACCTCCAAGAGATCACTACAAAAAA
>OZ010575.1:124225386-124399431 GCA_963932145.1 Acanthosepion lycidas | reverse complement strand
GAGAAGAACCATTCTGTCATCTCCCTTGAAATAAATGATGTGCCTCTATCAGAATGCACATATGATGTCGATTTCTTGTGGGAGTTAACAAGTCACTCATGTTGAGTACAATCAGTAGAGGTTTACAGTGGAGATCAAATTAAATGCAGTGCATCTGGAAGAACATTTTCCCATGAGTGTATTGGAAAATGCCGTTCCTTCAAGTCTAATAACACAGACCTTAAAAGTATACCATATTTTTATACAACTGTTTATCGCCTGTGACATTGTAAGCTGTTTGATTTTACTATGATTCTATAGGAAAATACTACAATTACACGGATAACATTACAAATCTTTTCAAACCTTTTCATTGCCTGTGGCATTTTAAGGTGATGTTTTCCTTTGATACTATAAGAAATATGGTGATTTCAAGGCTGATAATATTGACCTCCAAATGATACTGTTTGTATTTTTTGAGCTGTATATAGTGTTGTTTTATTAGTACTTATCCGTCTCGAGTAGAAACATTCTGTCTTCTCCCTTGAGATAAATGATGTGCCTTTATTGAAATGTACATATGATGGTATTCCAAAAAAAGAATAAGAAACTGCTGAGATAACTTTTGACAGTTGCAGATGTAATCTTTTATCGTGCGTTAGTCATATTTTTGGAACATGTCTAAAACTTTAGCATGTTAGATTGTCTTCTTTTGCTCAATAAATTTATATAGCAGAAGATATTTTATGTAACCCGATTTGTGCCTAGTCTTTTGCAAGAGATTTTCTCCTCTCTTGTCAGCATTCACATTCAGATTATCATTTGAAAATACTGAAGACCTTACATATCAAGTCAAAGCAACCTTCACTCTGTAAGCAGGATGAATGGTTGTTAGGTCTCAAGGTTTTCTTTTTGTGACTAGCATTGCTGATTGTCTCTGGTAATTTTAACCTGAATCCATACAAAAATAATTCAATATATCTTTAAAATAATTTTTATAATATTGAAAATTTGCCGTGAATGATTACAAAAATAATTCAAGAATATAAAAAAAACTTTTGTAGTTATTTAGTGCTAGTGTATCTTTCTTCCAGATTTGACAGCAAAAAATATCAACAGGGAATACTAATTTTTCAAAAGTTGAGTTGCCAGTAAACTTCTGAAAAATTTATATTTCATTGTGATCTTTTAAAATTCTTCCATTTGTTGATGACAAAAGAGATATTTTTTTAAATGGAAAAAATTTTTATAAAATGAAAATTTTCATGGGATTTTCATATCAGAAGTATTTTTTAAATAATTTTATTTTCATGACTTAAAATATTTTTCGTATGGAAGAACAAATAGATTAGACATTTCCCTTTTAGATTAGTAACAATAGCAGAAAGTAATAGAAAATAGTAGAAGTAGAAGTAAACCTGTGGCGTTCTTCCATTGTGAGATTAATTTTGGGAAATTTTGGAAAAGCTAGCCATAGGCAATTGAGAAAATTCTCAATAAAAAATAATCAGAAGTGGAAGAAAAACAAACAAGGCAAAATAATACAAGAAAATATAGGCTTTTAATTCTAGTCAAAAGCAAAACAACTGTGAGACGATAATTATAAGGTATTGTTTTATTAGTGTTTGTTAAGTCTCAATGTTTTTTGTTTCTAACTAGTATTACTGATTGTTTCTTATAATTATGACCTGAAACTTTATAAAAATAATACAATAGATCGATGGAAATTTTTATAATTTATTTTATAATTCATTTCATTTTTGTAATAAAAGATTTTTTGCAACAGCAAAGTAGCAAATGTTATAATTTTCCCAGAAACATTATGAAATTATTTTAAAATAATAAAAATGTAATTATTGCTGTTATTCCAGGATAGCATATTTAAATAATTATTTTCTTCCAAATTTGACAGAAAAATATATGAATCTTTCAAAAAGTTACTTGTAATATTTCAGTGTGCTTTTGAAATTATTCTATTTGTTGACGACAAAAGAGAGTTTTTAAAAATTCAAACAGGTGTATATTATTTAGTACAGAATTCCAACCAAATACATGTAAAATCTCATAATAAAAACCTTTATGAAGAGGAAGGAAACGTGTGTTTTTGATTTTCTGTAGAGTGAATTTTGGGAAAATTATAGAATATTTGGCCATTGCTAATCGTATATACAATAATAAGTGGAAGAAAGTAAGAAAGAACATAGTAAAATAAAACTAAACAATATATGCACATAATTGAGTCAAAAGCAAATTAACTAAAGGCCAGAAATAAAGCAGAAGATTCACAAAGTAGGAATAGTATTCATTATGTAAAAGGGATACAGTCAAGTGTTTATAGTGTTCTGAATTCAAGAGAGGAAAAAAGAAAGGAGAGAGAATAAAATTGAGAATTATTCATTTTTTATTGGACTATATCAGAATAGGAATTGTCTAGAAATTTGGTGAGGGGAGGTTTTTAGCAGTCATTCCTAGTCAGGTGTAAACAAGAAAAATCTACTTCTATATTGTGAAATACAATTCTCAAATGCTCTGGAAAACATCATCATTCATGTTCTTAGCCTGAGGTGTTTAGGGTTTAACATTATCATAGCCCTTGTCAATAATGACCAAATTAATATTGATGAGATATTGACGTGTGTGCCAGCCATCAGCTACAACTCTTCTTATAATGGAATACAATCATAAAACAGTGCAACATAAGAACACATTAAACCAGAGATTATTTTTCATGAGAAATGTTTTGCCCAGAAAGTCTTGCTATATACAGCATGAAATTCCTTCTTCAAGAAAATTATCTCCTTCACAGCTAACAAAGGAATCGTTTCTCTCATATTGGTGTTAACATGTGTCATTTGAGATGTGGTTTTAATGAGAAAGTAACTTTACAAATTTCACAATGGATAGGTCACATGCCAATATGTGACATTCAAGATGGATATTTTGGATAAACCAAACTCCACATATTTCACATTGGAAATATTTCTCTCTAGTGTGGATGGTATTTATTTACAGTTGACAAATTATTTGAAATCTTAATGATTAAACTTTAACTCAAGTCATGAATTCCATGACTTAATTACCTTTAAATCTTAAAAATGACTTTAGACAAATAATCCCTACATTTGTTTTATTGCAATAAAAAATAATAAAAGAAAGAAAAGAACAGGACAATAAAATGAAAATAATAGATGTCAGACAAAAATAGGCAAATTAACAGAAATAAGGCAAATATGTCACAAACTAAGAATGGTATTAAAACACAAATACGATATACAGACAAGCAAGAATTAGCTTATCTTATTGGCTAGGAAGAAATCCATGCATTCATTTCGATGCTTTGTCTATCGATTTGAGGAGGGGGATAATTTTGTAGTCATTCCTAACACGATTAACTTTTGTCTTTTTTTTTCTATCTGTACGATTCCTTTTTTTTTTTTTTTTTGCCAGACAGGAACTGTTTTACTCACGATATATTTCTTGATTTTTTTCTTCTTTATGACTTTTTTTTTACACTACTTTTGTTTATTTACATTATTTTTGTTTTTTCTTTACCTTGTTATAATTTGATTTTTTTCTTTGCACTCTGGCTTTATTTCATTTTATTTGTTTCTTTTGTTCATCCTTTGTTTAACAGTCTGCCATTGAAGTTCTTTTGTTTCTTCGATGTGGCCAGTAAAATTTGAGCCATCAAGAAGGACGGAATGCCTCAGAAAGCGTGATTACATCTTTTGATCTGATCAGCAATAATCTTGAAGACTGAATGCCCCAGAAAGCGTAAGAAGAAGGTGACAGTTTATGGAGCCCTTGATTACATGATGAGTGGGCAATTACGCATATATCTAATGCAATATGGATATCTTGTCTCTGTCTCCCTGGAATGTGAATGCGGTGAATGAGCGTTTAAACAGATGTTGGATGTCAAACGATTAAGAACTTCATAATTGTCAGCCAATGTAGAAACGAGGCATGGCTGTCATTAGCGCATCTATTAACCATCTTTTAACAAATCAGAGGACTTGTTACTGCAAAATTTCGAACCACAGATTTAACAGCAAAATTGTTTTTCTGCAGTATGTCTTAACATGTGACTTTTGAGACTTGACTTATAAGAACACTTATATTCACATATTTTACAGTTGAATGGTTTCTCACCAGTGTGTGTTAACATGTGTTGGTTGAGATGTCCATTACAGGAAAATTTCGATCCACAGATTTCACAGCGGAATCGTTTTTCTCCAGTGTGTCTTAACATGTGTCTTTTGAGATTTGACTTTTGGGAAAACTTATATTCACAGATTTTACAGTTGAATGGTTTCTCACCAGTGTGTGTTAACATGTGTTGTTTAAGATGTCCATTCTGGGAAAATGTTGATCCACAGATTTCACAGCGGAATCGTTTTTCTCCAGTGTGTCTTAACATGTGTCTTTTGAGATTTGATTTGTGGGAACACTTATATTCACAGACTTTACAGTTGAATGTTTTCTCACCAGTGTGTCTTAACATGTGACTTTTGAGACTTGACTTATAAGAACACTTATATTCACAGATTTTACAGTTGAATGGTTTCTCACCAGTGTGTCTTAACATGTGACTTTTGAGATTTGACTTATAAGAACACTTATAGTCACATATTTTACAGTTGAATGGTTTCTCGCCAGTGTGTGTTAACATGTGTTGTTTGAGATATCCATTCTGGGAAAATGTTGATCCACAGATTTCACAGCGGAATCGTTTTTCTCCAGTGTGTCTTAACATGTGTCTTTTGAGAGTTGACATTTGGGAACACTTATATTCACAGATTTTACAGTTGAATGGTTTCTCGCCAGTGTGTGTTAACATGTGTTGTTTGAGATATCCACTCTGAGAAAATTTTGATCCACATATTTCACAGCGGAATCGTTTTTCTCCAGTGTGTCTCAACGTGTGACTTTTGAGTCTTGACTTATGGGAACACTTATATTCACATATTTTACATTTGAATGGTTTCTCACCAGTGTGTGTTAACATGTGTTGTTTAAGATGTCCATTCTGGGAAAATGTTGATCCACAGATTTCACAGCGGAATCGTTTTTCTCCAGTGTGTCTTAGCATGTGAGTTGTGAGACTTGACATTTGGGAACACTTATATTCACAGATTTTACAGTTGAATGGTTTCTCGCCAGTGTGTATTGACATGTGTCGTTTGAGAGTTCCATTCTGGGAAAATTTTGATCCACATATTTCACAGCGGAATCGTTTTTCTCCAGTGTGTCTCAACATGTGACTTTTGAGACTTGACTTATGGGAACACTTATATTCACATATTTTACATTTGAATGGTTTCTCACCAGTGTGTGTTAAAATGTGTTGTTTAAGATGTCCATTCTGGGAAAATGTTGATGCACAGATTTCACAGCGGAATCGTTTTTCTCCAGTGTGTCTTAACATGTGTCTTTTGAGAGTTGACATTTGGGAACACTTATATTCACAGATATTACATTTGAATGGTTGTGTGTCTTTACATGTGACTTTTGGGATCAGACTCTTGGTAACACTTAGATTCACAGATTTTACAGCAAAAATCTTTTTTTTTGACTGCAAGTTTTCATACTTGTGGTTAGATATTTGAATTCATGTAAAATCTAGCACCACAATTTCATAGGAAATTCTTTATTCCCATTGCATGTTCTCTTATGTCTCTCCTATGTGGATTTAAAGTTAACTAATAATCCATGAATTACACAGTATAAGAATGTCACCTTTCTAATTAATATTCAATCCTGGTGTCAGGTAATCTCAATGACGCAATCTGGAAAGCAAAAATATATTCACTGATCATTGGAAAAATCACACTACGTTGGATTATGAAATAGGTTTATAAAAATGTACTTTTAAGTATTTCGTTAAAGATGTATCCAAAATTTTTAAAAATGTACCATTAGACTATATGTTGATCAAACAAAAATATGTAATTTCTTATTTGAAAAAGATTTGTGATGAAGTAGACTTTTAAACATGAAGAAAGAAAATAGAAAGATTGATGAATTAGTTTTTAAATTTGACACATTATACAGTTTATTGTGACTGAAAGCAATTGTACAATGCAAATTGTCAGCAAGTTAAATGAGAAAATCATCAAGCTGAGTTCTACACTGGGAAAATGAAAACAACTTTGAATTCAAAACCATGTATGGTATTATGCCAGTGAGAGGCCACACTGAAATATCACAACTGAGCATCAAATAAAGCCAGGGACAGGGGTTGGTTTAAGGTTACTCATCCACCTAGTGCAGAGCTGAAGGATGTAACCTCCTACCTGCATTCAGTGTAGCAGTGAAATCTTGAATTCATCCTAGTAATTAATACTTTTTCTTACAGATAACAGATTGCTCCTTAGACCAGGAAAATTGTAAATTTTGTCAGAAAAAATAACAAAATTTATATGTTCCTCACACTTTCCGCTGTTGTTCTGTGAATTCATCATTATTGCATTTTATGACATAATGTATATTATATGGAACTCTATTCAAATCAGCATGTCCATCTTGCTTTCTATACTCGCAATGGTTAGTAATGTGTACACGATAATATTATCTATCTATCTATCTATCTATCTATCTATCTATCTATCTATATATATATATATATATATATATATATATATATATATATATATATATATTGTGTATTTAGGCAGCATCTTTTCATTGATACACGTTTCATTAAATATTAGAGACAAGTGTTGTCTATTTTATGTAAAATTTTTTCGTAACATCTGATAAGTTTAATAACACTATCGCTGAACGAAGAAACTCACAATATTGTTCCATTTTTTTTTTTTTTTTAATACAATCTAGGCTTTCGGCCATTATCAAAGATGTCAAATTACAACATATTAAACGATATACGGACAAGACAGTGATGATAGTCTGTCATTGTTTGCATAGATGATTTCTAAGCAACGATAAACACGTGCATAAAGACGCTAGAAGTGAAAATCGCACCGCATCTCATGACGTCACACATGACCACACGAGAGTGAATTGAGAAGTATGGGAAGCCGTTAGTATAAACCAATTGCTTCCGTTACCAATTATAGACATTTAAGAATATTTGTAGAGATGCCATAATTGATTTTGTTTAGGTTGGGTTTCAACTGTTTGATGTATAATGCTTCATATACATACATACATATATATATATATATATATATATATATATAACAAATCAACGGTCACTTTGCTCATGATTTGTATTTCTCTTTCAATAAATTCCATTCCACTTCTACTTTACGATTAGAGAATGACAAATGACAATTCCATGATGCCTACCTGACCATCTTTTTCATCTGCAGGTTCATGATTATTTCCATGTAGTTATGTCTCTTGTTTCCATCATACGAACAATAACATTTTCATTTTAGTTGAATCTTAAATATATTTACAGTATTAACAAGAATTATTGCTGAAAGACTTTCTCCTGTGAGCTAAAATAACTGTAGAATCTATACAGAATTTACATTTGTTAAAAATGTAAGACGTTTGGTTTAAAATATTCAACACTTAATTAAGGATTATATTTGCATTACAAAAAAACAACTTACAAAAATTAATATCCGAATGTATTTGGAACTTTTTGTTTTTGTGTAAACATGTCTATGTTTTACTCATAGCGATGTCCATACATTACATTATCAGAAAATAATAACGGTACTTATAATTTAAAATTTATTCATAACACTGTTACAATTTTTTTTTCTTTCTTCAATAAGTGTTATTTTCTAATTGCTTCTAATGACTATTATTCCTTCCGACGATTACTTTTGCGATCGGAACAGAGGGTAAAATAGAAACATGATATTGGCAATCTCAAGAATTTAGATGGAAGCAACTGACCATTCAAGACTCTTCTGCATGTTGTACACCTTTAAATCTCAAGCTGTGAAGAATGCACCTACTATCATATATCCAGACTTTCTTACATCCATCACTTCAGTGACACACTATCTGTACCCTCTACTCCAAAGAGAGTGTAGCAAACTTCAGAAGAGTATGAAGTCATTGATCTAGATTACTGAGACACAGTCGAGAAGTGAAACCCATACTACCCCAACTTAAAAGATGTCAATGACCTGATCAGAGATCTTGATCTCACAATGTCCAATGTTGATGTCTTGACGTTGAGACTCAAGCAGTGGAATTTATTAAAGGTCAGAGAAAATGTCAACTGTTTTTTCAACCGTTTTTTTAATTTTTTTCTTTGTCTAAATATTTCCTTTTCTTTCTTTCTTTCTTTAAAAATATTTTCTTTTCTTTCCAAATGTTTCTTTTTCTTTCTTTCTTTGCAAATGTTTCCTTTTCTTTCTTTCTTTCTTTTCTTTTCTTTTTCCCCCCAATAAAATTCCATATTTTTTAAAAATATTTTCTTAAATTTTAAAGATTACTAATCAATTAGGAAAACAAAATCTATATTAATAATCTGTTCATATTCGTTCACTCTAAATTAAATTTCATAAATATCAGCCTGTTAATATGACATTCAACACATCAGAAAGAAACAAGCTCTAAGTGTAAATAATTTACTTTTCTTCAAACTAAAAGTAATATTGTTTCAGTTCAGAGTAATTAAATTTGAAAAACTCTTCTTTTTCTAAATGTTTCAGAAAAGCATATTTTATATTTGAACGATATTTTAATAAAAAATAATACTTTTGAAAAATACTGCAGGATGCCATTGCATTGTAAGTGGAATGTTGTCGACTTGGTCATCCCATTCCTTTGCCACTGTATTTGCCAGCTACTTGATGATCATAGTTGCCACACGTGTAACAATCAACATATTCGGCCACCAATCATCACCACATGCATGTGCTTCCCAGTCTATGAACGTTATCACTCTGCACTAATGACAAGCCAGGAGCAGTCAGAGTCAATGACAGCTGAACAGCATTCTCCATCAACCAATAAGTTTACTACAACTAGACAAAGCACAACATTTAAATCTGCCCGGGTAATGAGACTGGTGGTGATGTCTGTTTCCTAGGCTATTCTGTGATATATGGCCCAGGTTATTACAGTGGTAGCAACATATGGTTTTGTCTAATCGGTGGCTCCCACTTTGCATAATTCATCGACTCAAACAATTTATATCCAAGTGATTAGCACCCGCACATCAGTAGCAGATGCTACCGAACTGCATATCATTGGCATGAATCTGTACCCTGATATCAGGCTTCTTGGCTTCCACAATCAATCTTGCCACTGGTTCATCATCCTTCAGTATGGTTCTTGACTTATTCTAACAGATGCTTGACATCCAGTGCATTCATTCAAGAGGAAGTGCAAAGCAATCACCTGGCATGCTCAGACAACCCCGTTACAATCAAATGCATACACAAATACACAGACAACCCACTGTTCAAGGTTGACAGTTTGTAGAGGTTTGATAAGTAGACGTCCAGATTCATTTGAATTCAAGCGTCTAGCTACGAACTGGTCGTATGATATTAATGCATATTCCGTTGCTAATCTTTGCTGATGTAAGAAAAACAAAAGTTTTAACCAAAATTTAGAACATGTTAGAAAGGTCTAAAGAATTTAATAAAAGAATCAAAAATAATTTAGTCTTTCTTCTTAATAACAACAAACATTATAACAATAAAATTCGTTTTTGTTTGAGTTTTTCATCATCGTATGCTCTTTTTTTATTGTATGCTACTTTTTAGGAAATTTTTAAAGATATCTTAATTATTTTTATATATTCTGTATTAATTTGTAGGGCTACATGACATTGTTATTAAAATAAATTTATATACTAATCATAAATGGAAATGTTCTTTGCAATCTAACAGCCCATAATATTTTAAGAAGAATTTGGTAATTTTTTGTTTTTTTTGTTTTGTGTCTATAAACATATTTTTTAAGAACATCCATATATGATATTATCAGAAAATAACAGAAGTGCGGATAATAAATTTAAAATTTATTGCTAAGTTTTTATAATATTTTTGCAATAAGCATTTTCATAATTAAGGCTAAAAAATTCAAGATATTTTAAAATTTGTTTACATTTCATCTATAATGTCAAGAAAACGTGCCAATGTTTTAAATATTTCGTTTTTGAAATGTTCATTTAAATTCATGTCAAATATTATATTAGGTTCTGCCACTTGTTCGCTACAAAAACAGCAGAACAGAACATGATAAAAAAGGTCAGAAACTTAATAATAACAAAGTCTTACCAACAAAACGTTTATGTTGTTTTTAGAGGAAAGACCAAAGTATTTTTTTAATTATTTAAAAATAACTTTTAAACTTTCTAACACATTCGAAAATTTGGTTAAATATTTTGTTTTTTACATCAGCACGAAATATAATTTATGTAAATTTTTTGTAAATTCTTGCAAAAATCAAATTATTATTGGATTTTAATGAAGTTTTCAGAACTTATTGAGAAATGAATGAAATTATTTTTGGATTTTTTTGCTTTAGAAAATCTTCGTAAAAATATTTTATTAACTATGTTAGCCGCTACTTATTTACTTTCATGAAATTTTACAAAATTATATTTTCTTTCCAGGATTGTTTTGTTAATTAATAGGGCACCTTGGCGTATGTAAATCATCTAAATTTGATGTTTTCAAATATTTTCTATTTCGACCGAAAAGTCTGCTTCGAACGGTAAACTAAAAAAAAAATTAATTTAAACTATGATATTATTTAATTAGAAAACCTTTTCTAAACAAGTTATATTAAGGGTACTATTGTCATCAAAAAAAAAAAATTCGATGAATAATGAATTTTTCCATTTGTTAAAATTTTAATTGAAAAATTGTTTAAAATTCTGCATTACTTTCTTTCTTTTAGGTAAAATTATAATTAAGTGGAAACGAAATTTACGAATCCAAAATTAATATACATTGTTTTGCTATAATATTTTAAAAATATTCCTTTTTTTTTTCCTTTCTTACGAATCCAAAATTAATATACATTGTTTTGCTATAATATTTTAAAAATATTCCTTTTTTTTTTCCTTTAACCCTTCCCGTTTTTCATTTATGGTAACCTATATGTGACATTATTATGTAAGAATTGCCCTCCCTTTTCAGAGACATTCGCTTCTTTGCAATTCATTATTTACTGCATATTTCCGTCTCAACTTTAAACTTAAAAAAATATATTAAAAATCTATAAATAAGTAATGAATAAAATATAACATTTCCTAAATTATTTGAGTTACCTCTATCATTTTATTTCATCTCAGATATTAAATTTTTAAATTAATCTAAGAAAATTTTATTACTTTTTCAGAAAGCTTCTTTTAAAGTCAAATTTTTTTAGATAATTGCGGAAAACATGTTAATTTGTAAAATAACTAGGTAGGTATAAATCAAAATAAATGCGTTCACTTAGATTTCGTAAATTTATGCCAATTCTGGTCAACCATACTAAACCAGTCAACATATTCGGCCATCGATGGACACGTGAGAATAACAAGGCCGCGTGAGAAAGAAATCCTTGTTTAGAAAATGTTATGCTATGAGTAAGTAACATTTGTTTTAGAACAGCTTAATTTGCCATTAAATTTGCTAATTTTACAAAAGTATCATTTCAGAAATGTATATTTTATTTTTAATTTTTTACGGGATTTGAGAAACCGAGAACTATTTTCATTAAGTTTTAAGTAAACATCACTTGTAATTAAAAAAAACGGTTGCATTTCAAACGCCTTAATTTAATAAAATATGATGAAACTGTTATAAAAAAGAATAAACGTGAAATAAATAAAATTATTTTTATAAAATATAAAAGGGTTAAAATGAAAAATAAGTTTTTAAAAGGATATAGGAATTAAAAGTAAAATAAGAAAAGTCTAAAATTTAAAAAGAACTTTCAAAATGAGAGGCAAATAAAAAAAAAGTAAGAACTCCAAATGGAAATACAATAAAGAAGAAATTGAAAATAAAAGAAATTCATTGAATTGTGACTCACAGTAAAGACAAAAATTAAAAATATTTAGTGAAATAGAAATGAAAAAAAAAACCTACTTTAGAATGTTGAACGGATTTCTGTATTTTGCTATCGATTTATTTATGAATAAGAACGAGAAGAACTTAACTGTTTTACAACGACGTATAATAACATGTCTAAACAATGCCGCGGCAACTTTATCGAAAATGATATTTTGGTTAGTGTTATTAGAGAGTAGGAGGTAGTGTTGATGATGAGTGTTAGTAAGAGGTAACGTTTAAGGTGAGTGTTAGTAAGAGGTAATGGCAGCATTCAACAAAAGAGACGGTCGCTACTAGGCGAGACCACCGTCAGATTGGCTTTTTTTACGTTAAATTTCTGAAATCTGGCATTTTTCATATTGGTTTCGTGCTAAAGAATTAATTTGGTGACTTTGACATTTTTTTTTTTTTTTACATGATAAAATAATAAACAATATATTACAGCTGCTATGGTTTTCGGTTAATTTCCAGTGAGTATCAGAACCAAAAAGCCGACGGTAATGAAAATGTTCCATTTTGATGTAGAATTGCCTGATTATTTCGAAAATGACATTAAAAAAAAGAGTTTAAAATTTTAAGTTTCAAAATGAGAGAGAAATAATAAAAATGTAAGAATTTCAAATAGAAATTCAATAAGGAAACTGAAAGTGAAAGTAAAAGAAATTCATTGAAGTCTGACTCACATTAAAGTCAGAAATTAAAAATATTTAGTGAAATAGAAATGGAAAAAACTTACTTTAAAATGTTGAACGGATTTCTGGGTTTTTTTTTCTAATTATCGATTTATTTATGAATAAGAACGATAAGAACTTAATAAGTGATTTACTACGAGGTAAAAAACATGTCTGAATAATGCGGCATCTTTATCGAGAGTGATATTTTTGCTTAATGTTATTAGGAGGTAGGAGGTAGTGTTGATAATGAGTGTTAGTAAGAGGTAGTTAAGGTGAGTGTTAGTAAGAGGTAGTTAAGGTGAGTGTTAGTAAGATGTAATGTTTAAGGTGAGTGTTAGTAAGAGGTAATGACAGTATCCAGCAAAAGCCACGGGCGACTCTGGGCAAGACCACTGTTAATATTTTCAGCTTGGCTGTATTTGACTCCAAATATCTGAAATCTGGCATTTTTTTTTTATGTTGGTTTGGTGCCAGGGATTTGATTTGACGTCTTTGACTTTTTTTTACATGACAAAATATAAAACAGTATATTACTGCTGCTATTCTACACAATCTTTTCGGTTAATTTTACACAGTATAAGCACCAAAAGCCCACGGTAATGAAAATATTCCATTATTGTGTGAAATTGCCTGATTATTTCGGAAATGACATTAAAAGTTTGTGTCATATTACCGTTTAGAATCTATGGACAATGAAATTTCGTATTTTTTTTCTGCGTCCCGTCAACAGAACAGCTGTCATTGGCTTTGTTTTTTACATACGTTTGCCTCGACTCAAGCTTCATTTGTCTTGATTACTGCACAATGCACGAAGTTTAAAATGAATGCGCCATTTCGAATATAACCGGAAAAATGATGCGCCTGAATTATGAGAGAGTTCGGCATTTTTTTTTATCATCATATCCTTAATTCAGATGGAGGAATGGATCACAGAAATTTCCAATCAATAGGAAGAAATATCTCTTTCTTAATTATCTATAATATAAATAAATAAAATAATGACCGTTTTTTTTTTCCTAGTGGATGGAGATCAAGCGACAACAAGTTGCATAGTTGAAGTATGGAGGGGAAATGACAAAGAAACACACGTTTTATATTTAACGAAACAAGATAAGGAATTTATTTACAAATTTACATATTTGAAGTTGTCAGTAGAGTAGCTTGTTTCAGGAAAAGGAATCAAATATTTAAAGTTCTACGATGTTTCTTTCTTTAGTTATTAAGTTCTTTAAATTAAAAAAAAACAAAAAACAAAAAAAAAACACAGCTATGGATAATAACACACAGCAGTCAACTATCCCGGCAACGTGTAGAAATGTTTACTGTCGGAGGAATACCAAAAAGTCGTCTCTTATACACCCGACATGAGAACTCCGGCTACTTGTTTTTAGTGGACACCGAGGCACAAATTAGGGTTAGTAATACCAGCCAAGCCTAATATGTTGACTAGAAAGACAGATTACATTTCAGAATTGTAATTTTTTGAAAAATATAACGCACACACAGAAACAATATTTTCGACTTAAATTTATTGTAAACACTTGATCTAATTATTAAAACTTATCATTGTGACTATATCAACATAAAAATTGAGTATCATCCATTTCAACACGCAAATCAGGGTTTAAAAGCAGACGACGCTTGCTACCAGATACTGATCGAATTTTTTCAAAATCATTAGTTCAGTCGAAACATTTAGTGATGTGAAGCAGTTTTATGAAAAAGTATTTTTGCTGGACGCACTATAAGAAGCTATCACTAAAAATAATTTATTTCGTCCTTAAAGGGTTGAAAACTTCATTTTGAAAACAGATGTGAAATGTAGAAAAGTTTATTAAAATATAAACTCGTAATTCTTATTCACAAATATTTCCATTTATTATGAAAGAAAAGAATTTGTGAAAACTTACCTCCCCGCTCCTCAGAGAAAAACCGCCCCATTAAGAATGCCTGATGTAGATGTTGAGAAGATTGTTGTCCTGAAAAAGTTTTATAGTTGTTGAAATGTGTTTCATTGCTACTGGTGAGGCTGTCTGACTGGAGCTAGAGATGGTTGGCCGGCTAGAGCAGCGGTCAGTGTCAAGCTGGTGCTGGACTGATCATGATCATGATGATGATGATGATGTTTGGCTGGAACTGCTGCTGATAGTTTGATCTATGGGCCAGCTGCCAGCTGCCAGCAGCTGGAACTGTTACTACACTTTGATCCTTAGCTGCGGAATGCTGATTTTCGAGCTTTGAGGCCTTTTTATATCCTGAATCAGTTTTTACGGCAATCGCTGATCCTGGAAAGTTAAGCTTCTCCTTCCAGTTGTTTTTTCTTTAAATGTAGGAATGCCAACAGAATATGACAGTGAGAATCTAGAAATGTCAGTAAATGGAATTCTGAATGAATGTCATAAGGCAAGCAAACTTCGCAATAAATTACACAATATCAGAGATATAGCATTAATAGAAATTAATAAAATGCCACTGTTGTTATTAATTTCAGCATCTCAACTCTAGTTACATAGACCATCCAGCAATCGCTCCGTTCACTCGCCAGGAGAAAACTGTAAATATATATAAAGGCATAATATATGAAATTTGTCACTTGACAGAAAGAGGCTATATCCAACATCCCGACTGAAGCGTTTCATAGATGAAGGTTTTAGGAACCGCTTAGTCCACTCGTCAGGAGATACGAGAAATTGACTGCTTATTTTCTCATTTTAATTATTGTGATATAATGTAAAAAAATTATGCTATTTTTATTGGTTCAGGATTGATATTTTTCTTATTCTTTCATCGTGTGTGTGCATGTGTGTACATGTGTGTACGCGTGTATGTATGTAATTGTGCACGCTCAAATATGTACGTGTCCGTGTATTTATGCGTAGAAAGTTGTGGTTATTTCTACTTTTCATCGTTTTTCCTCTCTCTTTACACCCTCTCCCTGTTGCTCTTTATATATTTGGCTCGCTTTTCAGCTCTGAGTGTTAATGATAAATATAGCAATCTTACATAAGGTGTCAGTGACTGTCTTTACTCTTAAGATTTTTTCAATATTTTCTTTAGTTTGGAAAATGTAGGTGTATTTTGTTTTTTGTTTAAATGATTTTATTTATTAATTCTTAAATGGCAATGTAAATATACATTTATTCACTTACCCATTAGTAAATCTTTCTCGTTTAATTAGGTGGTATCTTAAGTATTAGAATATTGTAGGAGGCAACATTTATAATTAATTTTATTTATTGTTGTTTGAATATGCGTACATATTTACAAACTCACATATGCAATACATACAGAGATTCATATATATATATATATATATATATATATATATACAGACCAATGCACACACATAAACATATGTACATATGTATCTGTGTACTTATATTAATATATTAATGAGAAAATATAAATATTTTTAGATATGGAGAACAATACTGAAGGAAATATATGACAAAGTGGTAAAAAGGTTTTGTGACACACGTTTCATCAGACTGAATATAAATTATAACATTTTGATTTAACATTTAAATGAAAAGTAATTATTTTATCTGGCTTGGTGGTAGTTTAAATATTCGAATCATAATTTCTCAGTACACATTTGACCCACTGTCTTTTTCCTGTGTAGCAGTCACGCTTTCTTGAATCTCTCATCCACTGAATTTCTGTGAACCGGGCATATTTCTCACCTCATCTAACCCAAGATAAAAAGCAAACAGCAAATGAGCTCGATGTCAGAAGTAAAATAGCATCCCAGCAAAACGGGCATAAAGTGCAAACAGCAAATGTGCTCGATGCCAGAAGTAAAATAGCATCCCAGCAAAACGGGCATAAAGTGCAAACAGCAAATGTGCTCGATGTCAGAAGTAAAATAGCATCCCAGCAAAACGGGCATAAACTGCAAACAGCAAATGAGCTCTACAATGCTCGACCAAAATCCTTGTACCTGAGAAGATATTATTAAGCAACTCCAAAAGGAGCACATTTAAGAAAACACACAGGAAATCTGGCTCAATGCTGTAATGGCAGAAAAAAATGAAACAAATCATATCTGATTACAATTCACCAATATTTTGCAAAACATTCCAAAGAAGACAATTCGCCAATTGCGTCAATGTCTAATCTTCATTTAAGAGATATTTTTAAGTTAAAAATTTTAATGAAATGAAGATTTTCATGTGATTTAATCAGAAGTATTTTTTAAATAATTTTATTTTCATTACTGGTAAAATATTGTTTATATGGAAGAACGATGATATTAAACTTTTCCCTTTTAGATTAGTAGCAATCGCAGAAATTATTAGTTTCATAAAAATTCGGTGCCCAAAACTTGTGTATATCTCTATCTGCTGCCAAAGGGTTTACAGTAGGGAGTACTTTATGTCAATTTAGATCTACATTGTAAAAATATGTTGTGCAACATATCACTGGTGAATACATTCATACAGGTGAATATTATTCAGTGCAAAATTTCAAACAAATACAAAACCTGAAATCTCAGAATAGAAGCATTTATGAAGTAGAAGTAAACCTGTGGCGTTTTTCTTTTGTGGGATTAATTTTGGAATAACTGGCCATAGGCCAGTTTATAGACAATTGATAAAATTCTCTATAAACAATAATCAGAAGTGGAAGAAAAACAAACAAGGCAAAATAATACAAGACAATATAGGCTTTTAATTCTAGTCAAATACAAAGAGACAATAATTATATTATAAGGTGCTGACATGAAACCTTACAAAAATAATGCAATAAATGTCTGAAAATTTTTTATATTTTTATTTTTATAATTTATTTTATAATTAATTTTAATTTTATAATAAAAGATTTTTCAATAGCAAAGTAGCAAATCTTATAAATTTACCCTGAATCATTACAAAAATATTTTAAAATAATAAAAATATAATTACTGTTGTAATTCCAAGATAGCATATTTCAATAAAGTACATTATTTTCTCACAGATTTGACAAAATAATATGAATGTTTCAGAAATTTGTTTGTAATATTTCAGTATGCTTTTGAAATTCTTCTATTTGTTGATTACAAAAGAGTTTTTTAAAAATAAAAATGCGTTTGAAGAATCGAAAAAAAATTAAGTTTTGTGGAATTTTCATATCAGAAATATTTTTAAAAGAATTTTATTTTCACAATAGTTAAATTATTTTTGTATAGAAGATCAAATAGATCTACTGCTTAAGGATTTACAGCAAGGATTACTTCATGCCATGGTAAAGTTATATTAAATAGTGTTTCCGCTGTGAAAATTGTGGATTGAAAATATCCCATAATGAAAATTTCAAAAAACACATGTTATCACACACACTGGCGAGATACCATTCAACTGTAAAATTTGTGAATATAAGTGTTCCCATATGTCATGTCTCAAAAGTCACATGTTAAGACAAACAGGAGAAAAACGATACCGCTGTGAAATCAGTGGATCGAAATTTTATCATAATGGAAATCTCAGCAAAACACATGTTAACATACACTGGCGGGAAACCATTCAACTGTAAAATCTGTGAATATAAATGTTCCTAAAAGCCATGTCTCAAAAAACACATGTTAATACATACTGAGAACAACGATTCCGCTATGAAATCTGTGGATTGAATACTTCCCAGAATGAAAATCTCAAACAACATTTGTTAACACACACTGGTGAGAAACCATTAAACTGTAAAATCTGTAAATATAAGTGTTCCTAAATGTCAAATCTTAAAAGTCACATGTTAAAATACACTGGAGAAAAACGATTCAATTTTGAAATCTGTGGTTCAATATTTTTCTGTAATGGAAATCTCCACAATTCATGTTAACACATGCTGGCGAGAAACATTCAACTGTAAAATCTGTGATTATATGTTTTCCTAAAAGTCAGCTCTCAAAATCACATGTTAACACTCAGAGGAAAAAAACCTTCCGTTGTGAAATCTGTGGATCAAAATTTTCTCATAATGGAAATGTCAAAATTCACTTGTTAATACACATTGGATAGAAATCATATAAATGTGTAACCTGTGGATTTGAGTGTTCCCAAAGTTTAAATCTCAAAAGGCACACATTAACATACACCGAAGAGAAACAGTTTTCACATAAATCAAGGTAAATATGTTGACACACACTGGAAAGAAACAGTGAAATCTTCCATTTCAATCTACTCAGAAAGGAGATCTAAAAAAAAACACATGTTAAGATACACTTTGGTTTGGGCATCTGTATTGGCGCCTCTTCAGAAAATAAAGGAAATAGCTCATCCTGACTTTTCTTTAACAGTATTGCTGTAACAAGTCCTCTGATTGGTTAAATGATGGTTAATAGATGAGCCAATGAGAGCCATGCCTCATTTCCACCTTGGCAGACAATTTAGAAACCCTCAAACATCAGTTCAAACTTTCACTCATCATACTCAGATTCCAAGGAAACAGAGGCAAGATACCCATATTGCATTCGGTATATGCATAGTTGCTCGCCCATCATTATTGCTATTTTTGTCTGTATGCAAGCCCTTAATTTAATAATTAGACCGTGGAAACTACAATATGTGTATTCCATGCTGTCAGTTAGGTACTGTCAAAGATAATCTCCGAAAATCGTATTGGATGGATAAGAAGTTAGATTTAACGAGCCCGTAAATAATTTCTATGTAAATCTATTTTTGAGAGAAAGTCTGTTTTTGAGATTAATTATTGGGGTAGCGCGGATGCTGACCCCACACTTAGAAATAACGTGTCCGAGTCGCCCACATTTGGGGCGATCGCAGAGGTCAACCCAACCGGAGTGCAATGGATGGGCCTCACTCTGGGAAAACGGCCTCGTTGATCACCGTTTCTCCTATACAAGGTAAGTATGAATCTTTTTAGAAAAATGCCCGCTTTATATATGTCGGATCTGTATTCACTACCACAGGTGTTTTTCCGACCAGTGTAATATGAGCAAAGAAAAATTATCTGAAAGGACCAACGACAAGCTCATTGGTTTATCAAAAGGATAAATTAATTAGAAAACTTTACATTTATATATATTACTGGAAATCCATGATTTAATAGAGTAATTCATTATAAATTATTATTTGATATTAATTAATAATGTCAAGGTCATCAAGTGGAAGTAACTCGTCGAGATGATTTGGAAATTACATTGTTTGACTCGAAAGGGCGTGTAACCTTTTCATTAGCTAAACATTAATCCTTTATCATCAGTATTTTTAGAGGAAAATAATGACATATTTATTTAATATGTTTATTTAATATTTATTTAATATTCAGTTGTGAAAATTGGTTTCAAGAAAAACTTTACAACCCACTTATATGCATTTTGTCTGTCCATGAATAAATACAAATTACTTATATTGTTAAAATATTATAATGTAATAATTATACCAATTGTCATTATTTTTAATTCACTTATTTTAATTCAATGAGAATCGACCCCACTTTTCTCTTCGATACACACATGCCCGTCACATTCTCATTATCGGACAAGCAGTTCACACGGACAAGTCATCACATCGTGCGTCGGCTAAAATTTAATCTTGTTTTCTTTTCAGGCCATAATAATAACATCTGTCTTTTTACACTCAACAAAAAATTAAGCTAAAAATAATTTTCTTGTTTTTTCTCATTAAATTATCTTTACACACATCTATAAAAAAAATCAAACGAGAAACACTGTATACATTTTACTTATTCTTTATGTTATTATTCTGTCAGATTCCGATCCATATTTTACCTACATTTGATCCCAAACTCACAATTTTACTCAGAGTATGTAAATGAGATACTGCTATAAAAGCAGAACGCCACAACAAATGCAGTTGAGCTATCATCTGTGGACCTGACAACATCTATTCCAGAGATTTCTCTACTTCATAACAATATGGTGTCAACGATAGAATCGCTAACCGTTTTGGATGAACTGGAGTATGTAGAAACTTGGATTTGATGTTTCACAGTGTTGGATAGTGTAAAGAAACTAAAAGACAAGAAAGCCTCCAGAGGGGAGAATGAAATTTTTGACTTTGGCAGGATTTAAGGTCATAACAAATATCCAGTATGGTGTAGCCCAAAATACTCGAAGTCATATCAAGAAATTTTAGCCACTATACAAAGAAACATACGAACAATAAACCCTAAAAAAATAGTTATTGTAGAGAGAACAAAATTTTCTGGAAAATAGGCAGAACTCAAATAAAACGGTAATGTCATATTTACACAGATTGAAAGAAGCATTAAAATATGGTGAATTTGAAAATCTGGGTTCGAGAGAAATGTCAAAAGAAGACTAATTGAAGGCATGTATGACGACGTTACATCCAAGCATAAGATCCTAGAACCACCTACAAGCAAATGATATGAATTTAGAATCAAGTGTTGAATTCTTGCAGCAATTACAATTCATTAATGAATTTAATAATTTTAAATACAATGTGGAAACATACAACACAACTAAAATCCTAATTAAGTGCAAATATTGCAACAAAGAACACGAAAGAAACGCAAACATATGTCCAGTCCTAGGAAAATTGTTTAAACTGTAAAAGAAAAGATATTTCCAATCTGTGTGGAGAAAGAAAATGAGAATAGAAATGATAGGGAATATAAATCTTCTGACTGAAAATACAGAAATATATTCGATGAGAACACTTGGGGCTTTTTAAAATTTTAGTGGACTCATTTTCGGGATGGCTCGAAGTAATTAAGGTTGCTGACTGAAAAAGCCAACACTGTAAAACAAATATGAAGAACAATATTTCCGAGGAATGGGGTGCCTAAAACTTTGGCCTTACATAACGCATCAGAATTTTGTGAGGAAAGTTTGTGCTCGTAGCTAAAGAGCACTGGATATGTCCTGTATAAAACCCCACCCTACCACCCACAATCAAATGAAACCGCAGAAAGAATGATGCAGACTGAAAATGAGACTAAAAAGCATTTTCCTCAACTAATGATAATATAGAGGGTTACTTACCAAGATTACTGTTACGCTATAGGACAATTCCACATGCCGACAGACTACAATGTCCCACCCCATTAATGGCTAGACAGACTAGAGCTCTCATAACAATGGCATTTTCAACAAGTGAAAGTGTAGGGTATAAAAAAGACAAAGAATCTAATCCAGGGAAGGTGAACTTTGTAGAACGGAAAGCAGACAACACAACAATACTAGCGAAAAATGGATAAAATCTACTGGAAAATGTGGATAAATTTAGAAGCAGAATGAAAGCCGAGGATATAGAAACGGACGAAGAATCTGAAGGTGAAGATCATGAAGGGGAGGAAGGGAGCAATTAATTCAGTAGTGAAACTGAACAATCTATGGATGATAATGAACAAAAATCTGACGAGGAGTAGGAAGAGGAAAATGAACTCAACCCTATAAGAATAAATCAAGATAAACACCAAGAAAGACAGTTTAGATTCCCAAGAACATGAAGGGGGCGGGAGGGAGCAATTAATTCAGTAATGAAACTGAACAATCTATGGATGATAATGAACAGAAATCTGACGAAGAGTCGAAAGAGGAAAATAAACTCAAACCTATAAGAATAAATCAAGATAGACACCAAGAAAGACAGTTTAGATTCCCAAGAACATGAAGGGGAGGAAGGGAGCAATTAATTCAGTAATGAAACTGAACAATCTATGGATGATAATGAACAGAAATCTGACGAAGAGTCGAAAGAGGAAAATGAACTCAAACCTATAAGAATAAATCAAGATAGACACCAAGAAAGACGGTTTAGATTCCCAAGAATAATTAGAAGAAATCAAAGATCAACGAAGATTATAAGGCCATTTCGATTCAGGGAGGTGTAGTATTGTATATAAAGGAGATATTGGTATAAAAGTAGAACGTCACAGTGAATGTAAGTCGAGCTATGATCTGTGGATCTGACAACGTCTATTTTAGAGATTACTCTCTACTTCATAACACTCAGTATTACTGTCTCTCGTGTTTCCAACACGTCATAAGAACCAAATAATAAATAATAATCGTTTTGTTATTTCCACGTTTTGCTGTTTGTCATTTTTACGAGTGTTTTTGTATATATAAATGTTAGTGGGGGGTTATAATTATTTACTCAGTGTTATAAATGCCTTACCACCCTGAAAGAAAAATCAAAAAATTGGCGTTGTTTAGTTGGGAAGAAAAGTAAAATTTCAGTTTGGAGGGTCATGGGAAAAAATGATATTATCACAATGAATATCTCTGTACTGTTTTCTTTCATTTTCTAAATAGATAAACGGCAAATTCTGTCTGTCCGTCCGTGTGTCTGAAACCCCTCTAATTCTGTTAAAGGTGCTGTCCTTTTCGGAAGTGGGGGTCATAAAATTGCTCAGATGTCCAAAAACCCTTACAATTTTTCACAATATTTAAGATAAAGAATTTTTCTCCTATTTGCTGTCTTAATGTTTCCAATCGTCATTTGCATTTATTTCATGAAATATGAAGAAAATGTTTCTTATCGTGCGAAAAATGTAAACCTTCAAAACAATGCATTGTTGAACTTTTTAATTAATCAGTAATTAAAAATATATATGAAAATAAATTTCCAATCTTCCTGTTTATATTGAAATGATGCATTTTGAAATCTAACTTCAAGACAGCATAAACTTATGCGGGTTTTTATACCCTTTGAATTTCTGTGACCAATAATTTGTCCTCTGTAGAAAATAAGGGTCAAAAGATCATTGACGCGACACGGCGAGAGAAAACAGGACAACCACAAAGTTGAGTGGAAAAAAAGAAAGGCTTTATATCAGAAAGAGAAAGGAAAAAGGGAAGATAGAAAAATTGGGTTTAAAAATCGTTGCAAAAAAAAAAAAACAGTGTTTTTTGCGAGGTCTTAACTGGTGGCAATAAAGTTCGTTCGGTTAACAGTTCTTCTCATTTTTGTTGCAACGTCGAAACATCTTCGTCTTCAGCTTGAAGAGGGGTTAAGTTTTCGGATGCATTTCTGCAACTGTTGGGACATCTTCGTTCCTATATTGTATTCTTGGCTGCTCCATTTTCGGACTCCATGTGGCTGCTGGTTGAGTTTTACGCAGCTAAATTTCTCCGTGTTGACTCGTCGGTGGCACAGGGAAAAAGAGGCCGGTGATAACAACGGTATTTATTGCATAAAAAATACAATTCTGGCACAAGGCCGAAAAAAGGGGAGGGTTGAGGCTGGTCTTTACTAACTATCTTATACCTAGCTAATCCAATTCACGACCCATTCACTTATTACAATTTACCCATTCACCAAAAAAAAAAAAAACTCGTCCATCAGCAATCAATCCTCCATACACCTTAATACCGCATGCTCTCAAGGGGGACCTACAAAACGCGCCCCATGCCATAAAAAATTAATGATAATAACTAATTATTTTTAAAATTCTATTATGAAAAATGAGAGGGGGGGGAAATAAACCCCAAAATAAACTAAACATAGACACAAAGTGAACTAAACGTAACTGATATTAGCAGGGCCCGTTCAACCCTCAAAATGAGAGGCCGCTGTATTTTGTCCATTGGACAAAATAAAGAACCTTTATCACTAAGGGAGTGAGAAAAGTGAAAATATAGACGGACATGGGAAAGAAAAAGCTGACCCAGTCGAGATGAAAAGAGGCCAAAACAAACTGGGGAGTTTGGAATCTCTAACAGTTTATTATCTGCTAACAGTTTATTTTCTTGCACTTCTCGCCTGTGGAACTCCCGATTTCTTGCTTCTCTGACATTTAAAATCTTCAAAGATTTAAAAGCTATATCAGTCACGATCTTCTGTCTTCCTAAATCCTCTTCCTTTATTGTCCTTTTCTCACTAATGTCTTTCCATTCTCTTTGATTCCCTGCTCCCATACAATCACTGGTCAAATCCCTAGATGGGTGACCACTTGAGAATACTACCAGGTACTGTAAGCTTGGATGTGCAGGTGGTGTAATGGATAATGTCTTGGAATCATTAATTGTATATTTATATTGTTTTGGAGAGAAAAATGAATCATTACATTTAGAAAATTCAGTTAATTAATCCTTAAATTTATTTAGAAACATGTCGCTTGCATAAATCTTTTATTTTTAAGGAATTCTGAAATTTGTTGTTTACATTTTATAGGTACCACCAAAATGGATGCTTTTTCCACAAATAAAGTAAAAATTCAATACGGCATTAAAATATTTGCCAAAAATCAGGGAATTATTAAAATTTTCAGGACATATTCAGTTAAAAAATCTGAGAAACTATTTTTTTTTATTGGGGGAGAGAATATTCCCACCTCGCTTTTCAATATCATGTGTATATTTCTTGATTTTGGTTTAGGGTTTTCGTCCAATTATTGTAGTTATATAAAAAAATACCTTTTCTTTTTTATGAGATAGAGGGCTATGGAGTAAAATGCACAGTTTATAAAGACATATAAGAAAGATAATGGTTGATATCTTTTATTTTCATGCAATTCTGAAGACAAGGCTTAAATGAAATATTTATAACTAATGCTCTCTGAACTCAATGGCTATTTATAATTTTTTAGAGATAAAAAGTAATCATTACATTTAGAAAATCCAGTTAATTAAATCTGTTTAGAAACAAATCTTTTGAACAGAAATATTATCTTTTTAAGAGACTTGGAAATTTTTTCTTTTCATTTTTCTTTTCAAGTGGATACTTTTCCCACAATGAAATTAAAAATTTGGCACACTTTTAAGATAGTCGCCAAAAATCAGGTTCAAATCATACAGTTCTAATGAAATTTTCAGTGTGTGGAAGCATATATTTGACCAAATCTGGCATCCATAAAAATGTAAATCCACACACTTGAAAAAAACAGAGTTATTTTGTAATATGTGTTTCCATTTGGCCTATTATGTCTGATTTCACAATAGTTTAGCTGGTGTCACCTGAATATGGCCAATATTTCCACTTTATTCATAGATAACACTGTATTTGGTAGAAAGATAGACCACACATTTCAAAGTACTTTATTTCTTGCCAGGTAATTTCATTGTCAAGTTTTTTCTTGAAATGTACTTTCACATGAACCATGTTACTGTGATGCACAGATGGGGAAGATAATGCATTAGATTTTTACGCAACAATGAAGCAGGATGTGTACATACAAGAATTGCATTAAGTCTATTTTATTTTTCAGTATTTGAAAATAATGCATTACAGTTTTTACAAGAATATGATTCATATTTCATGCAAAATATGGTTTCCCTCCAGTGTGTGTACACATATGCGTCACTAAATGTGACTTCCTTGAAAATGCAAATCCACAAAGTTCACACGAATAAGGTTTCTCTCCAGTGTGTGTACGCATATGTGTTACTAAATGTGACTTATATGAAAATGCAGATCCACAAACTTCACAAGAATATGGTTTTTCTCCAGTGTGGGTACGCATATGCATGACAATAGTTGACTTCCGTGAAAATGCAGATCCACAAACTTCACAAGAATATGGTTTCTCTCCAGTATGTGTATGCATATGTTTGACCATAGTTGATGTCTGTGAAAATGCAGATCCACAAACTTCACAAGAATATGGTTTCTCTCCAGTGTGTGTACGCATATGTGTAACTAAATGTGACTTCACTGAAAATGCAAATCCACAAACTTCACAAGAATAAGGTTTCTCTCCAGTGTGTGTACGCATATGTCTCATTAAATTTGCCTTACTTGAAAATGCAGATTCACAAACTTCACAAGAATACAGTTTTTCTCCAGTGTGTGTAAGCATATGTCTGACCATATTTCCTTTGAGTGATAATGCAGATCCACAAACTTCACAAGAATATGGTTTCTCTCCAGTGTGTGTACGCACATGTGCCACTAAGTGCGCCCTCTGTGAAAATGCAGTTCCACAAACATCACAAGAATATGGTTTCTCTCCAGTGTGTGTATGCATATGTGTCACTAAATTACACTTCAGTAAAAATGCAGATCCACAAAATTCACAAGAATGGGATTTCTTTGTAATATGTGTTTCCATCTTGCTTATTATATCTGGCTTCAAAACAGTTTTGCAGCTTTTATATAAATATGTCCTGTTTTTCCTCTTTATTTATACATACCATTATATGTGATTTGTAAAAAGATAAACCATAAATTTCAAATTACATTATTTCTTATTAGGTAAAGTTCATTTTCATGATTTTGACAATGGCAATCCATGACTTTCACATGAACCATGTAACATATTTGTCAGTGTTTTCATGGAAAGTGAAATGACTTTTACTTCAATGAAATTTTCAATAATAACGAATGTGGATTTGTACAGCCAAAACATCTGTAAAGAAAGAAAACATGATATATTAATGGTGACAGTGAATAATATATGATTATGAGAGGTACATGCAATTATTATTTCAATAATGCAGCAGCAGCAGCCATGGGTGAAGATCAAACATTTTCAGTGTGTGAACCAGTGAAACAAGACTGATTCACCATAGCATCATATCTTATGAAATGCATGCAATTAAAATCAGAACATTGTCAACTCAGAAACAATACATAAATAAAATAAATATGAATCTTGAAAAATATCTTGATTTTTAAATTTTGTTTTTAGACCTTGTCTTGAATTAATGACACTAGCCATATGATCATGTCCATAGCCAGTACCAACTGGTACAAGATAATCAATTGCAGGCATTTCTGCTCACTAAAAACAAATCATCATTTTCATCAGTGCTATGACCTGTCAGCAACATCAAACACGGGAATTGATATTTCATCTGCCTAATAAAAAGCATCCATCATTTTAATCAGTGCCAGAAAGAAAATATCATTGAAGTTCCTCTTCTTTGGCCTGTCAGCAACATCAGACATGGGAACTGATATTTTATCTGCCTAATAAAAACCACCCATCCATCATTTTCATCAGTGCTAGGACCCCTTTTTGGGGCTGTCAGCAACACAAACACAAAAATTGATAACTGATCTGCCCAATAAAAACAAATAATGAGGACAAGAGGAGATCTTTTGTTAATGCCACATTCTATTTATTAAAATAATAGTTAACAATTGAAAAAAAAAAAAAAACACAAAAATAATTAAATAATTTCTACAATTAATATGCTATTGTTCACTTGATTTAATTATATATTATGCAAAAAAAAAATTTATGTGTATAAATGTGCTGATTTTTGTAAGTACGGGTGTCCATACATGATATTATTAGAAAATAAGAGCAATAATTATTTGAAATTTACTGGGAATTTTCTAACATTTCTTCAGCAAGTGTCTTTGTAAGTAAGAATATAAAGCCAAAGTAACTAAACCTTACCAAATCTGCAAGGATTTCTTACTATTAGGTTGGTGCAAAAATAATGATGTAATAATGTTGCTTTTTGACGTATTTTGTAACGTCAAAAAACGACATTATTACGTCATTATTTTTGCACCAACTTAATACAAACTCACAATGACAGTATATATGCAGTGGTGGGGGAGTGGACAAATTTTTAATTTATTCTATTTCCAGTTAATGAATAAACATAGTTTTCATATAACTAACTGTACACAGATGCACAAAATTAAATAGGCATAGAAAACAAAATATTGTGATTTAATAGAAATAAATCCCATTTTAATGGGTGAAAAAAGTATTGGTACAATACCAAAAAGAATACATAATCTTTTTTTAATACTTTGTAGAATAGTCATTATTCACTTCTACAGCAACCAATCTCTTGTAATTCTCAATGATTTGCAGATTTTAGTTGGCATTTTGTTCCATTCTTCTTCTCATATGGTCTTCAGATCTGGGATGTCTGTTGGAGATCTTGATTGGATTTGAATTTTCAAATAATATCACAGATTCTTGATTGGGTTTAAATCTAGGGATTGATTTGGCCATTTCAGGATATTTACATCATTTTCAGCAAGGCATTTTTTCATTAATATTGCAGTGTACTTAGGTTCATTATCTTGTTAGAAGATCCAATGAGGAGGAAGTTCAAGTTTTTCAACCAAGATCATTAAATTTTCTTCCAAAATATTTTCATATGCTGCAACATTCATTCTATCATCTATTACTGGTATGTTACCAAAACCTTTTTCAGAAAAACATCCATAAACCATGATGCTGCTGCCACCACCAAATTTCACTGCTGGTACCGTGTTCTTTTCTTTGAAGGCATTGCCATCTTTCCTCTATATATGATTTCTAGAGTTATGTCCAAACAACTCTATTTTTGTTTTATCTGTCCATAATATTTTCCAAATACGATTTTTCCTTCTCCTTATGTTCACAAATGAATTCCAGCCTGGCATCTCTGTGTCTTTTCAATAGCAGTAGAGTTTTCCAAGGGAAGTATAACTTTAGATTGTTTCTATGAATTTCATTGCTTATTTTTTTGTTTAGTGACACTGATTGCTGATAAAAGCACATTATCCTGCAACTCTTGATGAGCAACCATTGGATTTTGTTTAATTTGATGCATTAATTTTCTTGAAGATCTTGAACAAATCTTCTATGGAGTAACTTTTCTTCTTTCATTTTCAAAAGTTTTGAGTTATTTATACCTTGCAATGAATGAATTAATGGTAGTAAATGGAATATTCAGTTTATCTCAGATTTTCCTGTAACTTTTACCTTCTTACACAAGCCTTATGGAGATTTAAGAATTTATGGCAATTATAAGGTGGGCGTGAATTTACCAGATCTGTTTGGATTCATTTCCATTGTCAAACACTGAAACAGCATGACATGTATTTGCTGGTATGAATTCCTTTGTTAAAGTTGACCTTAAGGCAGCATATAATTAGATAAAAATTGATAGCAAGTTTCAAGATTTTACCACAATGAACATCCATCTTGGATTAATAAGATGGACTCATCTGCCATTTGAAGTAAAAATGTCAAGAGTCATATTTTCCGAAAAGTCATTGAAAAAATTTTTAGAGGATATTCAAAATATAACTGTATATCTGGATGACATTGACACTGGATCACATAGCTTAAGGTAAAATGGAACAAGTTGAAAAAACTAAAAGAAAAAAACATGGGTATAACAGTTAAGTGTGATGAATTCAAGTTTAATAATTAAAAAATGTTCATACCTAGGATATCAAATCTCCAAAGATTGTATATTGCCAGATGACAAATTGATTAATAAGATAAATTAAAAAAACACACATAAAAAAAACAGTTGTTAAAATTTTATACCCCCAGTCAAAGAATTGACATTAACATCTGATGCCTGTTACTGTGTTATAGTTGCAATATTGTCACAGGAGGATCACCCAGTAATGTACTTATCCAGAAAACTAACATCAGTGGAGGTCAATTAATTGAATATTGAGGAGGCAGCATTGGTGATTGTGTGTAGAATGGAAAAAGATATAATTTTTTTACTGGGAAAGAAAGCCTTTGGAATTTATATTCAACACCAGAAGAGAGTTGCCAATGGTCACATCTGCCAGGATATTAAGATGGATGTTATTCGAATTTGACATCGTATATATGAAAGGAAATACTACTGTACATGTGAATGCATTATCTCAGTTAAATTTTGAATATAAAAATATTGAATTGTTAGGATAGGATTTTGCACTGGATAGAAATGGAGCTATTACCCTTAAATTGACTTAGGTTGTATTAAAAACAACTGGTTTGGTCAAAAAGATGCTTCATTTTGTACATTACAGAAGCTTAATATCCTGAAGTCACATGCAATTGCAATGAATTGACCTCAAAGACTCTTTTTACCACTACTTTGTAAAGGCAAAATGTTTCATTAGTTTTAAAAATTCACTTTTCAGGGACTGCTGACATTAGGGAAACAGAAATGTTTTCCTAACTTTGCAGAAGTTGCAGAATACAAAAACATATTTTATACTTAGTGGACAATAATGAATGTAAAACCCCATATAAAGGTTGGTGGCTTCACAATAAATATGCTAATCCACTTCAAGTAAATGATAAGAATTATGTACTTCTCAATGTATTCTGCAATTGGAATGGTATTCTTAGAAATAATGGGAAGATAACAAATGAAACCTTTAGAGCTTTCTATCATACTAATCATGCAATTCAATAACTAACTAAATATTGCATATAAGAAGTTACAATGATGTACATCTTATATGGTAAATTTCAAAGATGTCACCTTGAGGACAGATTTGGCAAGTATTATCATAACATTTCAGTAGGAAATATAGTAAATCTGAAGCCAAAGTATGTAAAATTCAATAATTTAAATATTATGTAGAATATTTTCCTAAATTTTTAAAATTACTGAGTACTTAAAAATTATATAAAAAAGGCGCCCAAATCTTGTTTCAATTATGTTTTATGAATAAAATCTCTGTAGAACAACATTAGATCTCTCATCAAGTTGTCAACACATCAAAACAATTACAGCAGTTTCTTCATAGGTTAAATCTTTCAACATTTTGGAATAGACCAAGACAGAGATTTTTTATGGCCTCACACCCAACTGAGGCCAAAAACAAATCTGTAACTTCTTTTTCTTCCCCACTAGCTTTGGTATTCTTTAACTTTTTGCACTCTTGCCAATGCTGCAAAACACTTCAACCATTTTTAGTATATTCAGGACCCTCCATAGTGTTTAAGTAACCAATCAAATACTTATGATCGGTATTCTGTCAGATGTAGATATAGTATATAGGTATATCAATACTGCCTTTTCTACAGTACCTCATTCATATATCACTACTAGTTGTTTATGATTTAACTGCACGATTTGTCAGTGTTATAAAACTTTTGTTTATATATAGGTTATTCTATTTTTTAAATCTCTATATAAATCAATTTGAAGATCTATTGTGAAATTACAAATCAATCTATTTGTACATCTATTGTAAATTTAGTTTAACACTAACCCTCCTAAAGACTATATTCTCTGTGAATGCATAAAAGCTCTTTTCATGATTGTTTACTTTGAATTGTTACTTTTGGATGACTGATTTGCTTGTTATTATGTAAGTCACTTTATGATTTTGGTATTGATAACATATTTCCTCCAAAAATCCTAGGGATGTCAATTGGTTATTCTCTGTGAATGCACAAAAGCCCTTTTCAGTGATACTTTGAATTTTTACTTTCAGATAATCAAACAAAGAATATGAGAATGGGAACTGGGGATAAAATCCACTTTCCCAGGAATTGCCAGGAACGTCAGATAGTATGAGAACAAAATGGCGGAACAAGTAATATTAGAAAAAATAATCCAGATTGGTAGCAGCTGGGCTTCACCCAGTGTGATGATACACAAGCCCTAAGGAGATTTAAGAATTTATGACAATTATAAGGTCAGTGTGAATTTACCAGATCTGTTTGAATTCATTTCCCTTGCCAAACATTGAAACAGCATGCCATGTATTTGCTAGTATGAAATCCTTTGCTAAAGTTGACCTTAACTCAGAATATAATCAGATAAAAACTGATAGCAAGTTTCAAGAAGTCACCACAATGAACATCCCTATTAGATGAATAAGATAGGCTCATTTGCTATTTGAAGCAAAGATTTCAAGAGTCATATTTTCCAAAAAGCTGTTGAAAAAGTTTTAGAGAGGATTCAAAATATAACTGTATATCAGGATGACATTTGCACTGATATGCATATAGTAAAGAAGAGCTTAAAAGTAAAATGAAACAAATTTTGAGAAAATGAAAAAAGCATGGGTATAACAATTGTGATAAATGCAAGTTTAATAGTTAAAAAATTTTCATACGTGTACAGAGGAATAGAAAAGATAATCTTTTTTAGGATTAACCAATTTCTTTAACAGATATCTGCCACGATGTAGTGACCTTGTGGAACAATTTAATGAAATAAGGAAGAATACACAGTTTAAAAAAATAAAATCCTAAAGCTAATATGAATTAAAAGAGTTTCAAAGGACACAAACACATAAGGTTACTTTCAAGAAATTAAAAAAGGCACTCAAATCAGTTGTTAAAATTTTCAAACCAACAAAAAAACAGACATTAACTACTGATGCCTGTTACTGTGTTATAGCTGCAATATTGTCACAGGAGGATCACCCTGTAATGTACTTATCCAGAAAACTAACATTGGTGGAGGCCAATTAACTGAATATTGAGAAGGAAACATTGGCAATTGTGTGGAGAGTGGAAAGAGCAAGAAACTTTTTGCTGGGAAGGAAATTTCTATTAAAGTTTGATCACAAGCCTTTGGAATTTATATTCAACACCAGAAGAGAGTTGCCAAGGGTCACATCTGCCAGGATATTAAGATGGATGATTAAACTTATGGTATTCGAGGTTTGACATCGTATATATGAAAGGAAATACTATTCTACATGTGAATGCATTATCTCAGTTAAATTTTGAATATAAAATTATTGAAGCAAGAGAAAATTGTGAGGATAGGATTTTGCACTGGATAGAAATGGAGGTATTACCCTTAATTAGCTTAGGTTGCATTGGAAAGAATTGGTTTGGTCAAAAAGATGCTTCATTTTGTACATTACAGAAGCTTAATATCCTGAAGTCACATGCAATTGCAATGAATTGACCTCAAAGACTCTTTTTTACCACTACTTTGGAAAGGCAAAATGTTTCATTAGTTTTAAAAATTCTCTTTGCTGACATTAGGGAAACAAAAATGTTTTCCTAACTTTGCAGAAGTTGCAGAATACATAAACATATTTTATACTTGATGGACAATAATGAATGTAAAAACCCCATATAAAGGTTGGTGGCTTCACAATAAATATGCTAATCCACTTGAAGTAAATGATAAGAATTATGGACTTCTCAATGTATTCTGCAACTGGAATGGTATTCTTAGAAATAATGGGAAGAGAACAAATGAAACCTTCAGAGCTTTCTATCATACTAATCATACAATTCTATAACTGACCAAATATTGCATAGAAGAAGTTAAAATAATGTACATCTTATCTGGTAAACTTCAAACATCTCTCGCCTTGTGGACAGATTTGGCAAGTACAGGCAACTTGGTGGAGATCAATACATATCTATACGTCAAGTGTTTGAGTGTGAAATATCAGAATGATGTGAGTTTTAAAATTGAACCTAATAAGGAAAATACTGATCTTAAGAATTTACAAACTAATTAAGATGAAGTGGCAGGAGAGCAAAATTTCGATATTTATATATTTAACATAAATGTAACAAATGCAGTGAAATTGTTCCTGTTTTATTACACATAGCAATTTAGCAGGTTATTACTTTTATGCATTTTTTAAGAAAATGAAATGCAACAGTTGCAATAATTCAATATCTAGAAGTGATAAGGAGGACAAAACATCTGAAATAAACAGTTATATTCTAATGATGCTACTACAAATGCTGTTCTCTAGACTTATATAGTTACTGGTAAACCGATAAAAAAAATTCTTCACTTCATCATTTCATAAATCAAAAGAAATTAGCCATGTGCATAATCCAGCAACAAATTAACCAAAAAAAAAAAAAAAAAAAAAAAAAAAACTTCAAATGTTCAGCTGAATTTCCCATATGCCTATGTAAAGTTTTTTTCTTTATTATTTAAAATTTGTTTTTTATTTTTTACACAACAAAAAAGTCAATATTATAAGTTTACTATTACAGGATAATTAAATTAAATAAAACATGCAAATTAAAACCATGTCGATTTTATTTTAAAGAAAATATTTTTCAAATAATTTTACACAATCAAAATAAAGAGAAGGAATTTTACTCTTTGAATACAACAATAAAATGTACACTATTTACTTTAACATAAAAACAATTGTAAAACTTTAAATAATTTTCCTTTAGAAAATAATGTTTATTCCAAGGTGAAAATTGAATTTCATACTTTTTCACTTTCTTCTGTTCCACTTGAAAGTGCTCTAAATTCATTTTTTATTGCATTTTATAACATCATCTCTATTGTATTGCACTCTATTCAAATCAGCATGTTCATCTTGGTTTTTATATTCATAATGTTTTAGAGATTTGTACCCTCCACCACTTTTCAGCTATCTGTTGTCCTCAGTTAAAATAGACTGTTTTCATTCCAATTTCCATACTCAGCAGATATCTTGTATCACTTATTCATAGTAAATGGAACATGAACTGTCTACCCCCATCACCTTGGATTGAATTAATTTGAATTCATGACATTTTCCTCACTTTTTAAAAAGACCAATCACAAACAATAAAAGAGAATATCCTAACTTGAGCAAATACTATGAACAGAAAAAAAGTGCTTGTTAAAGATTTCCCAGTAATTGACAATTCTGCTCAAATACATTCACCGTACACCAAGGCTGCCATATGGAAAAAAAAGTCAGGCAATATATTTTAATCACCCTCAACCAGAAAGACTTTTATTATGAAATTTACTTTTAGAACTTTTTCAGACATACACTGTTCAAATGATTCCATCAGAAAATGCATCACATTCACTTATAACATTCTCAATTTTTTTATTTGCACATTGATTAATATTCATGTAAACTCAAATGTTACCTTGATAGTTTATGGCCAAATTGTACAAGAATCAAACTTAGATGAAATTACATTTAATAACAATTCTCTTATGGAAAAGCATTCAAATATATATAACAGATCATCTTTTAAAAAGTTGATATATTTGTAATTTGCTCATGACTTTTCTGTTTCTTTCACAAAATTTTGATCCCTTTCTAATATACATACATATATGAATATGAGAATGAAAAATGACCATTCTACACATGACCATCTTTCTGTGATAAAGGTTTTTCAGTCATATGCTCATAGTGATTTCTATATATTTATGCCTCCACTAAATGATCAATAAGATATTATTAAAATGTATTGGAAACAACTGGTTGGGTCAAAAATACACAAGTAAATGCATGATGTTTCCAAAAGGATGTCATATTGGAAATCATGATTTAGATAATGGCCAAAGTGCCCCATTCTGTACTTTACAGAAGCTTTATGTTTTGAAATTTCAATCAATTTTGAAATGTTGCTATGAACTGATCGCAAAGGCTCTTATTCCCACTAGTTTTCAAAGGGAAAATGTTTCCTTAGTTTTGCAAATTTTTAACTAATTCACTATTTAGTGATTCTTAGCCTTAGGCAAACAGGTATTTGCCTAACTTTGAAGAATACATAAACATATTTTATACTTGGTGGACAATACTGAATGTAAAAACACAATATAAAGGTTGGTAGATTAACAATAAATATGCTAATTCATTTAAAGTAAATGATGACATTTATATATTTCTCAATGTATTCTGCAACTGATTAGAATCTTGGAATAGCATTCCAGGAAATATTGAAAACAAATGAAACCTTCACTGCTTTGCATCATACTACTCATGCAATTCTAGAAGTGACCAAATATTACATAGGAGAATTGAAAATGATGTATTACCTGATAAATTTCAAATAAATCACCTTGAGTATAGATTTGGCCAGTACCAGCAACTTGGTGGCAATCAGTATATATCTATGCATCAAGTGTTTGAGTCTTAAAAAAAAAAAAAAAAAAAAATCAAATCGAAATTATGTTAGTTTTAAAATTGTGCCTTCCACTTAAGAACCAAAGTATTGCTTTGACCAATTTACAAATTTACCACAATGAAGTAGGAGGGGAGCAAATTTTAGACCTTTATATATTTAACATAGATGTATCAGCTGAGGATGTTAATGAATGTAGAGAAGTTGTTCATGTTATATTATACATAGCAGATTATTTCTGTTGTACAGTTTTTTTAAGAAAATGAAATGCATCAGTTGAAAGAATTTAATATCTGGAAGTGATAATGAAGACAAAACACCTGAAATAAAAAAGCTATTTTTTGAGGATTAATAGAGGTCCTTTGCTATATCCTAATTATACTACTACAAATATTGTGACAATAAGTCCATACAGCATTTAAATCAGCATATGTTTTGTTTCAATTATTATTTTTTTACAAATGTCTTATAAAACTGACATATTTATAATTAAAAATATTTTACTTGCTTTTATGAATAAAATAATGAACTCTATTTTTTTCGATCAATATGAATTTTTACTAGAATTATTTTTATTTAAAAAAAAACTTCATTAGAATAATTTATAAACATTTAAAGTCTTTTAACTTCTGTATATGAAATGATGACGAAAACATTTACAGGTAAACATATGAGATATTAAACACAATTCTCTCTGAAAGACTTTCTCCTGTAAACTAAAGTTTTTGGAGAATCATACAATATTTGTATTCCCTGGAGATGTACGACTATTAGCATAAAATGTGCAACACTTAATTATTGATTATCTTCATATTATAAAAATCCAACTCACAAAAAATTATATCAAAACACACTTCAGACTAAAATGTAAAAATTTTAATAATGTTTTCAGACTATTTTCAAAAACAAAATTTTATTGACTTTTCAGTGTCAATGACAGAAATGAAAGGAAAACAAATATTAAAAAAATTAACGAAAGTTTCAGAACTTAAATCTTGTTTACATTAAATTATTATCATTTAAAAAATGTTTTAGTTCTATTATAATGAACACTATTATTTAGGTACCTCTACTGAATTTTTGATATCTAAGATTTAGAATGAATTTAACAAAAAAAATGAAAAAGTATTCTTGAAGAATTCATTTTAGCTTTAAATCATTAAATTTACTACTTCCAGTAAGTAAAATATTCTGGTGTATTTTACATAAAAATTATATAGATTGGAATCTCAATTTTTTGGCCAATCTAAGAAAATTTTCTTAAAAGTGAACATTTTCTTAATTTTAAGAAATTTGTAAACAAAACAAAATTATCAGTTTTAAAAATCTTCCAAAAATAAAATATATATTTGTGACACATTATTTGAGTAAAATTTGCAAAACTAAATTAAAATAATCTGTGGAGAACTTTCAGAGGGAAATTAGCAGGAGATAACTGATAACTTACATCTATCAAACATGGCACGTGGAACTAGAACAGTCTACCCCAGTGAGCGAAATAAAGGGTTCAGTTCGAAATTCCAACTAGCTGAAGAAGGCCGGAGCATACAACAGCCAAAACGTTGAGATAAATATAGTGACAAAGATAAGGACAATAGTCCGAATAATGTACATAATACCTCATCTCAGAATATAGACAGACTCTAATCTGATTTGAAACAATTACAGCATAGCATAAAAAATATAGTATACAAGCATTTCTTAACAACTGGTCCTCTTTTTCTCATGTCTTTACTGATGTTATCTGATAAGTTATGAGTTGATGACAGCTAGTATGGATGACCAGAATTGACATAATTTTACGAAATCGAAGTTAACTCCTTTTTTTTTTATTTGTACATACCTAGTAATTTTTACAAATATCTTCAGATATTATCTAATATTTTATTGACTTTTCTGTACATTTGAAGATACTTTACAAAAAAAAACAAAAAAAACAAATTTAAAATAATTTAATATTTTCTTAGATGATTAATTTTAAAAAATACATTATTGCATTCTTTTATTTTACAATTCAGAGCAGATTTTTGGTGAAAGTGCCAACGGTTTTACAAAAAAAGAAAAAAAAAAAAGATTTACTTTCTTCAAGGAGTCCTGCTTTAACTAAATAATAATAATATAAAAAAAATAAATCCCTGTCCCAAAAATTTAATTTCTCGAAATTTCATGAAATTAAGTGAGTGCTAACATACGAAAAAAAAAAAAGAAAAAAAAATTTACGAATATTTTCTAAAAAAAATTTCTAAAATAATTTATTTCTGAATATGTCCTGAAAATTTCAATAAAATCCGACAATTATTTGATTTTTGCAAGAATTTCCAAATTAATGTGTTTCACAGGAAAAAGCGTAAAAGAAAAAAATAAAATGTAAACAAAAGATTTTAACAAAAATTTCGAACGTGCCAGAAAGGATCACAAAATTAAAAAAAATAATAATAAAAACATACTTTGGTCTTTCCTCTTAATAATAACAAACATTTTAATAAGAAAACTTGTTTTCATCATGCTATTTTTTTACCCACCAACAGTATTTCTCGTCATTGAAAAATTAAATTTTTTAATTTTTCAATGACGAGAAAAGTTGTGAATGTTTTAAAAAATGCTTTTAAAAACTTTTTTATAAAAGAAATTTAATTTTTCTTTTAATTCAAATTATCTTCAGGTTTTTATCTTTCAAATGAAATCGAAATTTAAATTCGAAGAAAGCATTTTTAAATTATATTTTTTGTGAGGCTTTTTTTTTTTTTTTTTTTTTTAAGTCCGTAGTAATCTTTATTTTTAATTCCACTTCGTTACTGGAAATTTAATCATATGGATCTCAATTAAAGCTAAAAAAAAAAAAAAAAATGATACCTTCAAGAATGATTTTTCATTTTTAAAAATCAAATTTACTACACCTTATATCGAAAATTCAGTGCAGATACCTAAAATATATTTTTTTTTAAGATAAAAACGTTTTTATCTAAAAAAAAAAATGGATTTTTCTTCTTTAGTAGTTTCTATAGCAACTGAATTTTAATTTTTTTTTTGTTTTGCTAACAGACCCTGACCCCACGAATAATGAGAGAAATCAATCAAGTTAGGAATACTTCTTCTAAAACATCAAAATTATCATTATTCCTTCACTTACCTTTGAGACGTGAAAATTCAATGAGAAAAACAAAAACAAAAAAATCGTCTGATTTGTTTGTGTTTTCAAATGATTTCCTTGAGATTTCTCCTCCTTCAACCGACGAAGTTTTGTATTGTTCGTTCAGTTGATTAAATTATTTCAAAATAAATAAAATGTCAAAGTTGTAACTAAATGTGACAAGGAAAGAATTAAGAAATTGAAAAACACGAAATTACTTTGGTTTTTCAGACAATATTTCGCTTGATAATAACAGACGAACGCGATGTGGCTGTGTTAGACAAAAAACGTGGTTCCTCGTGTTTAAAATTCCTTAGATTTCTTGGCATTCAAACAAAAATATATGCCCAATGTTTGTTCCTGGCAGCCGACAGTGCCAGAATCACGAATCTATGATACAACCCCCACCCCTTATACGCTGCCATTCTCTCAAAATGTTGAGAATCCACTTAAGAAAGAAATACGAAGATGAATAAACAACAAACATTTCTTTTTAGATACTAACAACAAACAACACAACATTTTCCTTATGAAACAGTTTCTCAAACTATATTAGGTTTACCAATAATTAACATTGTGATTAGAATAATTAGTTGACCAATTAATTTTTATTGCTTGAGATCAGTCAAAAAAACTCAAAAGTAAAAATATTAGGAACAATAAGGAAAGAAAAACTGACCAGTTCAATAACTTGACAAAAAATAAACATCAGAACTTTCAATATGTTTAAGAGAAAAAATACAAAATTTATCTCAAAAGAATTTAATTCTGTTCTTTTTATTCGGATAATTAAAAAAAAAATTCAGAATGCCTTCATATATTATTTAACTTCTCTTAAATATTTTTGTTAGGGCCAACTGTGCCCTTCACCTCGCTGTTCAAGTTTAGTCATATTGCGCACACTTGGGATCAACTGGAAGGTGTCTCACCCTCGTGCAATTGTGCTTTTGCCTGTGTCTGAGTTCTCACAATCTCATTTCGATTTTACTGAATGGGGCATGAAAGACATGGCAATTCAAAAGTGTCCCTCAGTTTTAAATCAAATGGATTTGTTAGACTGTCATTTTTGGTGTATCTGAGATGTATTTGATTTTTCTGCTGTGCCTAGAATTGATTTCCAACTTGTACATACCATAGATGTATTGTCCATTTATTTCATGAATGGTACCACATGTCCAGTTCAGCTGACCAAACCTATAATTCCTGGCAAACAATGGTGTGCCAACTGGAAATGTATTTTCTTACATTATGTTTGTGTAGTGCTGTTGTTGATGTAGTTCTGGTCATAAGGCATCCAGTGTAATATGGATCTTTCAGCCCATGAGTACCTCCGCTGGTGATAGGCCATTCCTCATTTGCTCCATTTTGCGCCAATTGCATTAGTGTCCAATCTTCATTTCCTGAGGATTTGGTTGACAATAAATAAATTATTGACAGATTTCCTAGGCAATTTTAGAAAAAAAAATTTTTTTTCACAATGATGTTTTTACAAGCCAGAGTTGAAAAGGGGGAGGTAACCAATAATGGCTGGAATTTCAGGCCTTGGATCCATGTTCATGATATTATTAATAAAAGAATGGAAAATTTAAACAAAATATAATCTCACATATAAAAAACTGTCCTTTCAACGTTAATGATACTGACCTTAAAATGATACCATTTTATCTTTAGACCTATTAATTGCCTGTAGCTTTGTAAGGTGTTATTTTCCCTTCATACTATAAGAAATATGGTGATTTCAAGGCTGAAAATATTGACCTCCAAATGATACTGTTTGTATTTTTTGAGCTGTATATTGTGTTGTTTTATTAGTACTTATCCGATAACTTGAAATAACTTTTGACAGTTGCAGATGTAATCTTTTATCGTGCTTTAGTCATATTTTTGGAACATGTCGAAAACTTTAGCATGTTAGATTGTCTTCTTTTGCTCAATAAATTTATATAGCAGAAGATATTTTATGTAACCCAATTTGTGCCTAGTCTTTTGCAAGAGATTTTTTCCTCTCTTGTCAGCATTCACATTCAGATTATCATTTGAAAATGCTGATAAGCTTACATATCAAATCTAAGTAACCTTCACACTGTAAGCAGGATGAATGGTTGTTAGGTCTCAAGGTTTTCTTTTTGTGACTAGCATTGCTGATTGTCTCTGGTAATTTTAACCTGAATCCATACAAAAATAATTCAATATATCTTTAAAATAATTTTTATAATATTGAAAATTTACTGTGAAAGATTACAAAAATAATTGAAGAACATAAAAAATAACTTTTGTAGTAATTTATTGCTAGTGTATCTTTCTTCCAGATTTAACAGCAAAAATATATACAAGGAATATGAATTTTTCAAAAGTTTAGTTGCCAGTAAACTTCTGAAAAATTTATATTTCAATGGGATTTTTTCAAATTCTTCCATTTGTTGATGACAAAAGAGATATTTTTTAAAATGGAAAAATCTTTTATAAAATGATGGGATTTTCATATCAGAAGTATTTTTCATATGGAAGAACAAATAGATTAAACTTTTCCCTTTTAGATTAGTCACAATAGTAGAAATTATTAGTTTCATAAAAATTGGGTGCCCAATACTTGTGTATATCTGTATCTGCTGCCTAAGGATTTACAGTAGGGAGTACTTTATGTCATTTTAGATCTACATTTTAAAAATATGTTACGCAATATGTTACAGAATTCCATCCAAATACAAAATCTGAAAACTCAGAATAGAAGCATTTAGGAAGTAGAAGTAAACCTGTGGCGTTCTTTCTTTGTGGAATTAATTTTGTGAAATTTTGGTATAAACTGGCCATAGGCCAGTTTATAGACAACTGAGAAAATTTGTCAATAAACAATAATCAGAAGTGGAAGTAAAACAAACAAGACAAAATAATACAAGACATTATAAGCTTTTACTTCTAATCAAAAGCAAAGCAACTGTGAGACAATAATTATATTATAAGGTATTGTTTTATTAGTGTTTGTTAGATTTCAATGTTTTTGTTTCTAACTAGTATTACTGATTGTTTCTGGTAATTATGACCTGAAACCTTACAAAAATAATACAATAGATGTATGGAAATTTTTATAATTCATTTATATTTTATAACTAATTTCATTTTTGTAATAAAAGATATTTTGCAACAGCAAAGTAGTAAATCTTATAATTTTCCCTGAAACATTACAAAATTATTTTAAAATAATAAAAATATAATTACTTTTGTAATTCCAGGATAGCATATTTAAATAAAATACATTATTTTCTTCCAAATTTGACAGCAAAAAAAATATGAATTTTTCAAAAATTTACTTGTAATTTCTGTGTGCTTATGAAATCCTTCTACAAAAGAGATTTTTTTAAAAAATAAAAATGAGTTTCAAGAATAGAAAAAAAGTTTTGTGGAATTTTCATATCAGAAGTATTTTTAAAAGAATTTTATTTTAACAACTGTTAAATTATTTTTAATGGAAGATCAAATAGGTCTGCTGCCTAAGGATTTACAGTAGGGATTACTTCATGCTATGTCAAATACAACATGTAAAATCTCATAATAGAACCTTTTCTGACGAGGAAATAAACGTGTGTTTTTGTTTTTTTAGGGTGAATTTTGGGAAAATTTTGGCCATTGTGAAAGGTATAAGTAGAAGAAAGAAAAAAAGAAGGAACAGAGACAATAGATGCATATAATGAGAGACAAAAGCAAATTAACTAAAGGACAGAAATAAAGCAGAAGATTCACAAATTAAGAATAGTATTCATATGCAAAAGGGATACAGTCTAGTGTTTATAGTGTTCTGAATTCAAGAGAGGAAAAAAGAATTGAGAGGGGATAAAATTGAGAATTATTCATTTTTTATTGGTCAATATCAGAATAGAAATTGTCTAGAAATTTGGTGACAGGAGTTTCTTAGCAGTCATTCCTAGTCAGGTGTAAACAACAAAAATCTACTTCTATATTGTGAAATACAACTTTCAAATACTCTGGAAAACATCATCATTCATGGTCTTAGCCCGAGGTGTTTCCGGTTTAACATTATCATAGCCCTTGTCCATAGTGACCAAATTAATATTGATGAGATATTGACGTGTGTGTGCCAGCCATCAGCTAAAACTCTTCTCATAATGGAATACAATCATAAAACAGTACAACATAAGAACACCTTAAACCAGAGATTATTTTTCATTAGAAATGTTTTGCCCCAGAAAGTCTTGCTATATACAGCATGAAATTCCTTCTTCAAGAAAATTATCTCCTTCACAGCTAACAAAGGAATCGTTTCTCTCATATTGGTGTTAACATGTGTCATTTGAGATGTGGTTTTAATGAGAAAGTAACTTTACAAATTTCACAATGGATAGGTCACATGCCAATATGTGACATTCAAGATGGATATTTTGGATAAACCAAACTCCACATATTTCACATTGGAAATATTTCTCTCTAGTGTGGATGGTATTTATTTATAGGTGACAAATTATTTGAAAGCTTAATGATTAAACTTTAACTCAAGTCATGAATTCCATGACTTAATTACCTTTAAATCTTAAAAATGACTTTAGACAAATAATCCCTACATTTGTTTTATTGCAATAAAAAATAATAAAAGAAAGAAAAGAACAGGACAATAAAATGAAAATAATAGATGTCAGACAAAAATAGGCAAATTAACAGAAATAAGGCAAATATGTCACAAACTAAGAATGGTATTAAAACACAAATACGATATACAGACAAGCAAGAATTAGCTTATCTTATTGGCTAGGAAGAAATCCATGCATTCATTTCGATGCTTTGTCTATCGATTTGAGGAGGGGGATAATTTTGTAGTCATTCCTAACACGATTAACTTTTGTCTTTTTTTTTCTATCTGTACGATTCCTTTTTTTTTTTTTTTGCCAGACAGGAACTGTTTTTCTCACGATATATTTCTTGATTTTTTTCTTCTTTATGACTTTTTTTTTTACACTACTTTTGTTTATTTACATTATTTTTGTTTTTTCTTTACCTTGTTATAATTTGATTTTTTTCTTTGCACTCTGGCTTTATTTCATTTTATTTGTTTCTTTTGTTCATCCTTTGTTTAACAGTCTGCCATTGAAGTTCTTTTGTTTCTTCGATGTGGCCAATAAAATTTGAGCCATCAAGAAGGACGGAATGCCTCAGCAAGCGTGATTACATCTTTTGATCTGATCAGCAATAATCTTGAAGACTGAATGCCCCAGAAAGCGTAAGAAGAAGGTGACAGTTTATGGAACCCTTGATTATATGATGGGTGGGCAATTACGCATATATCTAATGCAATATGGGTATCTTGTCTCTGTCTCCCTGGAATGTGAATGCGGTGAATGAGCGTTTAAACAGATGTTGGATGTCAAACGATTAAGAACTTCATAATTGTCAGCCAAGGTAGAAACGAGGCATGGCTGTCATTAACGCATCTATTAACCATCTTTTAACAAATCAGAGGACTTGTTACTGCAAAATTTCGAACCACAGATTTAACAGCAAAATTGTTTTTCTGCAGTATGTCTTAACATGTGACTTTTGAGACTTGACTTATAAGAACACTTATATTCACATATTTTACAGTTGAATGGTTTCTCACCAGTGTGTGTTGACATGTGTTGGTTGAGATGTCCATTACAGGAAAATTTCGATCCACAGATTTCACAGCGGAATCGTTTTTCTCCAGTGTGTCTTAACATGTGTCTTTTGAGATTTGACTTTTGGGAAAACTTATATTCACAGATTTTACAGTTGAATGGTTTCTCGCCAGTGTGTGTTAACATGTGTTGTTTAAGATGTCCATTCTGGGAAAATTTCGATCCACAGATTTCACAGCGGAATCGTTTTTCTCCAGTGCGTCTTAGCATGTGTCTTTTGAGATTTGATTTGTGGGAACACTTATAGTCACATATTTTACAGTTGAATGTTTTCTCACCAGTGTGTCTTAACATGTGACTTTTGAGACTTGACTTATAAGAACACTTATATTCACAGATTTTACAGTTGAATGGTTTCTCACCAGTGTGTCTTAAAATGTGACTTTTGAGATTTGACTCATAAGAACACTTATAGTCACATATTTTACAGTTGAATGGTTTCTCACCAGTGTGTGTTAACATGTGTTGTTTGAGATATCCACTCTGAGAAAATTTTGAGCCACATATTTCACAGCGGAATCGTTTTTCTCGACTGTGTCTCAACGTGTGACTTTTGAGTCTTGACTTATGGGAACACTTATATTCACATATTTTACAGTTGAATGGTTTCTCACCAGTGTGTGTTAACATGTGTCGTTTAAGATGTCCATTCTGGGAAAATGTTGATCCACAGATTTCACAGCGGAATCGTTTTTCTCCAGTGTGTCTTAGCATGTGACTTGTGAGACTTGACATTTGGGAACACTTATATTCACAGATTTTACAGTTGAATGGTTTCTCGCCAGTGTGTGTTAACATGTGTTGTTTGAGATATCCACTCTGAGAAAATTTTGATCCACATATTTCACAGCAGAATCGTTTTTCTCCACTGTGTCTCAACGTGTGACTTTTGAGTCTTGACTTATGGGAACACTTATATTCACATATTTTACAGTTGAATGGCCATCTAAAATCACAAGGTATCCACCAGAAATCATAACAGCCAGATTGGAAACCAACCTACATAAACACATATGGTATCCACCAGGGATAACTACATCCAGAGTGGAAACCAACCCATCACCAAATAACCAAACTGAAATACTAAATACCCCATCCCAAACTTACAATTACCATGCCAAACACATCCATCATGAAATAAATACATGCAAAAACACTACAGAAAACAAAACAACCAAATCTGGCCAAATAATAAGGCCACCTGAAAGATTCAGAGACAAATACACAAAACCTTTTTTGTCAATGTTGTATTTCTTATATAAAAAAAAGAAAATCTGTGTGAACACAACAAAACATTTTTGTTTATTTTTTGTACTTCTTAAAAAAAAAAGGAAAAGAATCTCTGTGTGAACACAACATTTACTTTGTTTCTTGTATTTTATAGTATAAAATAAAATTTTTAAAAAAGAATTAAAAAAATGTATTAAATGAATAAAAAAAAACTTTAGTGTTGACAGAATAAAAAGATACCTGAACAAACCCTGATGTCTTAAAAGTGTCTTCTGTCTTCCTGAAATATTATTATACTAATCTGTTGCGTTTTGTAGTTACAATGCTATCTTGTTTCAAATTATGTCATCTGCCTTGTACATCCAATGCACAGGGTGTGGCAGAAGAATTCATAGTTTGTCAGAAAAATATCTCACCATGATGCACAAGAGTGAGGAAGGTGGCAAGATGTGTTCTTGGTTGTACACCATATTCGATTGTTGTGCATTCACACTCATTCACTTGTGTTATGTTTGTGAGACTTTATTCTTGTTTAGTATGACTCCCCAGGACAATTTAGCCACTTTTGATGGCAATGCTTCTAAGAAAAGGAAAGCCATCGCCATGGAAATTAAATAAGATATTGTTAAATGATCTGAAAAGGGAGAAACATTGATGAACATTAGCTGCTTGCTTGGTTTAAGTCATTCAACTATCACTTAAAACATGTACATTCAGTGATGAGTCCATAGTTTGTATTCATCAGTTACCTTCATCCTAACATCCTGGGTTAGCCAAGCTCGTATAAATGCCCATTTCACTGAACAGAACTGAACCAAAATACTGCATGAAGAGTGCACAGGTCACTGTTAATCATGTTTGGTCTTGTGAACACCGGATTGCAGATCTGACCATCTTATTTTTTAGCTACACATAAATATACGTTCACAATGATTTCTATATAGTTAGGCCTATGTTACATGATCAATATATACACTTAAAACAAGCACTTTTAAATGTATATATGAAAATTTATTTCAGTATAAAATGACAAAGATAATTTGCCACAGTTTAACAAATGTACTCCCCAAAACCCCAGTGTTAAAAGGAATTTTCCTCTTAACATCATTATTGTTGCACACAAGGTACCACTAAATGATTTTTTTTCTGAAGTGAAAGCAAATAAACATTATCTCTTCTTTGAAAATGCAACAAAATTCAGGGAATTATGAGAATGAAACAAAATTTTTGGCAGTTATTCATTAATGAAAAAAGTGGAGACAGAAGAACCTATTTTATTAGCCCCCCCCCCACCATATAAATATTTGTGAAGGGTGTCAGTTTCCCCACCCATTTCAATACATTGGGAAGAATTTTAATTTTTGTGGTTGAAGACAAATATTACTTTTACAGCTATATGAAGAAAAAACTTTGAAGATTTGATTTCAGTAAAAATTGTTGCAATATTACAGTAGCAAATCATGAAAGTCTGCACTGAAAACTTACAAACATTCAAAATTATGATAAAATAATTTTTATCAAAACATGATGCTTGTGTATTTTAATAAAATAATATTTTCTTCGTTTTTCACAAGGAAAAATATTTTAAAATATTAATTTTTGTAAAATTTACTTTTAATATTTCAGTGTGATTTTTCATTTTGTGATAATAAATGTGATATTTTTTAAAGATGTGTATGAAGAAGGAAAAATGTAGAATTTCATATGTTCATGTTAGAAATATTTTTAAAATGATTATCACAAATGTTAGATCATTTTTTTGAATGGGAGATCAAATAATAGTTCTGAAAAATCTTTTTTGAAAAAAGTTCTGTTTGGTCAATTCTAAAAAATTTTTTTCTTGTCATAATTCTCAAAAAATAAAGTTTCATAATTGGACTGTGATTTTCTCTAATGACTGCTGGTGAACCTATTTTAAAGAATGATGGAAAGTCTCATCTCTTTAAATGTTTTCTAACATATTGGACCAATCTTGGAGCCTTAAAACTTCATGCTGGACAGCATTCAATCCTGCTTGTCATTATTACTGCTGCTGAACCCATTTTAAAGAATAATAAGAAGCCTATCTTTAATCTGTGAAATCAAACTGAATTATAATTGTGAAGAATAAGAAATGGAAACATTAATGTTAAGGTGAAAGAGAAAAGACTAATCAGATGGACAGTTGATAGCGATTCACATTGCATTTAAATTTTTGCAGATTAAACTTGGCTGGAATGCATGGAGCCATAAAAGGCAATAATAGCAGAAAAAATTCCAATATGAGAAGTGGCAAAAAAAGGTTCCTGAGATGTTAGGTTTATAAATTTAAAAAAAATCACACACAGGTGTCCTCAAAGACATATGACCCAGTGGATAATGATGTTGGTTGTTCAAAGGGAGGTGAGTTCAATACCAGGCCACAGCAGTGGCAAAGCAAAACTTGGAGAGTTGAGTTAAAGGGAAATAACAGAGACATCTAGAAGAAGCATGGCAAGTGAAACTAGAATAATCTGCCCGGGTGAATGAAATAAAGGGTTTAGTTCAAAATTCCAAGCAACTGAAGAAAGCTGGAGTGTCCAGTGGTTGAAATGTTGAGAATATGGCAATGAAGATGAGGATAAGGAAGATAATGTAAATAATGCAAGAAATTCAACTGCTTTGGAAAGTATTTTTTTAGACATTAGTTGTGTTTTTATGACACCACCTTGAATGACAATACAGATCCACAAACTTCACTAGAATATGGTTTCTATCAAATGTGTGTATGCATATGTTTGACCAAGTCTCTCTTCCGTGAAAATGCAGAGTCACAAACTTCACAAGAGTAAGGTTTCTCTCCAGTGTGGGTACGCATATGTCTAATTAAATCCAACTTTTGTGAAAATGCAGATCCACAAACTTCACAAGAAAATGGTCTTTCTCCAGTGTGTGTACGTATATGTCTCACTAAATTTGCCTTGTTTGAAAATGCGGATCCACAAACTTCACAAGGAAAAGGTTTTTCTCCAGTGTGTGTATAAATGTGTCTCATTAAATTCCGACTCAGTGAAAATGCAAATCCACAAACTTCACAAGAATATGGCTTTTCTCCAGTGTGTGTACGCATATGACGCTCTAAACATGACTTCCGTGAAAATGCAGATCCACAAGTTACACAAGAGTAAGGTTTATCTCCAGTGTGTGTACGTATATGACTAACTAAACACAACTTTTTTGAAAATGTAGATCCACAAACTTCACAAGAGGAAGGTTTATCTTCAGTCTGTGTACGCATATGTTTGACCATTTCTGATTTTTCTGAAAATGTAGATCCACAATCTGCACAAGCATAAGGTTTTTCTCCAGTGTGTGTACGCATATGCCTTACTAAATTCGCCTTCTGTGCAAATGCTGATCCACAAACTTCACAAGAATATGGTTTTTCTCCAGTATGTGTACGTATATGCCTCACTAAATCAATCTTTTCTGAAAATGCTGATTCACAAACTTCACAAGAATATGGTTTCTCTCCATTGTGTCTACGCATATGTATCAGTAAATGTGACTTATGTGAAAATGCAGATTCACAAACTTTGCATGAATATGGTTTCTCTCCAGTGTGTGTACGCATATGTCTGACCATACTTGTTTTCTGTGAGAATGCAATTTGACAAATTTCACAAGAAAAAGGCTTCTCTCCAGTGTGACTGCGCATATGTCTCACTAAATGCGACTTAGTTGTAAATGCAGATTCACAAACTTCACAAGAATATGGTTTCATTCCAATGTGTGTATGCATATGACTGGCCATATTTGACTTCAGTAAAAAGGCAGTTTGACAAACTTCACAAGAATATGGTTCCTCTCTAGTGTGTATGCGCATATGTTTCACTAAATATGACTTCTGTGAAGAAGCAGTTCCACAAAATTCAAAAGAAAAGTTTTCTCTCCCGTGTGTGTAATCACATGTATCACTTATTTACACTGCAATGAAAATGTAGATGCAGAAATTTTACAATTTTTTTTTTAATATATAATTCCACCTGGTCTATACTTCACAACAGTTTAGCAGATGTCACATGAATATGGCCTATGTTTTCTGTTTATTCATGCATAACACAAAATGCATTTTTGTAGAAAGATAATCCACACATTTCAAAGTACATTATTTCTTGCCAGGTGAAGTTCCTTGTCAGGCTTTTGACATTGTAGATCCTTGACTTTCACATGAATCATGTAATATATATTTGTGTTTTCATGGAAAGTGAAATGTCTTTTCCTTCATTGGAATTCTCAACAATAATCACAGTGGTTTTCATATAACCAAAACATCTGTGAAGAAAAGAAAAGGCATACATAATATATTAATAGGAGCAGTGAATAACATATGAAAGCAGTCTATATTATATGTCAAATGAAGATTTTATTTTAAAAAAATAACCTGCGATTCATTCAAATGTTGTTCCCTATATCTTTAAAATCAAACAAAAATCCATATCTCTATGGGATTTTAAACTTTAAAATAATTATTATTTCATAACAGGTGTATCTTAATACATTTCACAAAGAGTTTAGAAATTATCTCCCTTGCCCAAAGACCAATCATTTGGCATAAGACCCAGCAGAGAGCTGTGATCTAGTGCCCCTCGTATTCCCATTATAGATATTTATTAAAAAAAAAATAATTATCCTTTTAAGAAACTGGATCATCAAAGTTTCATCAATATTGATTCATGGGTTTAGGTGGCAACTTGATTCAAATAGACAGGCAGAAATTGCTATTTATATATATATATATATATATATATATATATATATATATAGAGAGAGAGAGAGAGAGAGAGAAAGAGATTTTAATTCAATATCACTTGACGACTATAAAATTTAACATAATTTAAAAGTTTATTTTCTTAATTAAAAGTATAAAAAATAACAATTCTTGTAAAAATGTATTATTCTTTCAAAACAAAAAAAGAAAAAAATCAAGGAAAAATGTGTCTTATGACACTTGAAAAAAATGATTTTCTCAAGTAATAATTTATTATTCATTTAAAAAAATCAAGCAAAAATATGTCTTATGATAATTGAAAAAATGACTTTCTTCCTGGACAAACTCAAACTGACTTAGTATCACAAAATAATTTTGGGAATAAAAGGAAAAATAATTGCTATCCCCTATATTTAAACATTAGTCAACAATCAGTGAATTATCTTATTCAGACTGCATTTTCAATACTTATTCAGCAACTAATTCTATACCAAATAGATTGTTTTAATAGAAAAATTTGTAGAAATATATTCATGGTATCTGCTTCCCCTCTTTGATATCTTGTGTGTACTTTTTGTTTTGGGTGGGGAAGATATTCTTCAAATTTTTTGAAAGTTATATAAAGAAAAATCCCTTCCTTTTACTCATTATTTTTCTATTTCTTTCACAAAATTTCAATCTGCTTTTATATATTTTAGTATTGGAATGACAAGTGACCATTCCACGAAGCATACTAGACCATCTTTTTGAGGTAAGAAGTTTTTTGAGCCATATGTTCATGGTGATTTTTATATAGTTATACCTTTGTTACACGATCAATAAAATTTTAATTTTAGATTACAGGTAAATATATGAAATATTAACAATAATTATCTGTCAAAAACTTTCTCCTATAAGCTAAAGTGTTTAGAGAATCTACAGTATTGTCATTCCCTCAAGATGTATTAAAAAATACGTTATGCTCACAAAAAATGAATAATAAATCATACTGAATCTTGAATTTTAAAATGTTAATATATGTCTTGATAGACAGTAGACTATAGTAGCACCTTCATTAATTTTTATTGGAATATGACTACAATTATGACATGCAAAATGGACTTTATTTTCATAGACAAATTCCAGTTTCAATGTCAGAGAGGAAAAGAAAAATATTTTATGCTTTCAGAACTTATTCAGAAATGAATGAAATTATTCAAAAATAATTTCATTTTTTAGAAAATTCTAGATTTTTTTTAATCCATTCTATCCAACTCCTTTATGAAATTACAAGAAATTCTTTTCTGCATATTTTTTATATTTGTTATAAGTCCTTGCAGCATTAAAATCATCAAATGTTTTGTTTCAAATATTCTACTTAAATAGTTTAATTTTATGATAAAACCATATAGATATATATATTTATATAATTGAATTTTATAAGATTTTTAAATGGAAAATTTCACTTTTGTTTAAAAGCTGTAAAAAATGGGTGACATGATTGAGTTCATGGAATTTTGCTGACTCAGAACACAACTAAGATTTTTAACTAAAATTCGGACATGCAAGGAAGGATTAAAAAAACACATTTGGAAATTCTGGCAAAAATCAAATAATTGTCCGATTTTAATGAAACTTTCAGGACTTATTCTCAAATGAATGAAATTATTTTCGAAATGTTTTGTTTTAGGAACTTTTGGTAAAAATACATTTTACATGTTACTCGCCACCCAACCCACTTTCTTAATTTCATGAAATTTTAATAAAGACCTTTCTATTTCCTAAATTTCTCATTACTTACAAGTAGGACTTCTTGGAGAATGTAAATCATCCATTTTTTTCAAACATTTACCATTCTAACTGAAAATCTGCTCTGAATTGCAAATTAAAAAATGCTATCAAACTATGACATTATTTAATTGGAAATGCTTTTAATTTCTTTTGTAAATAACTTATACTAAAGACACTATTGTCTGAAGAAATAAAATGTTTTTGATGAATAATGAATTTTTACAAGAATTTTTTTCATTTTCTAAAATTTTAATTAAAATATTTTATAATTGTTTAAAAATCGTTTAAAATTTCTGTATTGTGCTATTTCAGGATGTGATATTGTAATTAAGTGGAAATGAAATTTGCCAAACTAAAATTGAAAAAATTAATAAATGTCCTTTTACTATTCTATTTTTAAAGTAATTTTGTATTTGTTAATTTTTCACTTTAATTGTTCCTTTTTCATCTATGATAACTAATTTTATGAAAACTCTAGAAATTCAATACTGAAAAATTTAGTGATTATTTTAGTAAAAAGATTGAGGCTTTGATTAAAGCAAATCATGTATTTTTTTTTAATTGGACTCCCCCACCTGAAAATCAGCTCTGAATTGTAACATTCGAAAGTCAATAAAGGAAAGATATTTTTTCATTTCAAATGCTTTTAGTTTAGGTATATCCATGAGATCGCTAAAAAAAAGTGCATAGTCTGATGAAAAAGACGCCAAACTTGATGAAAACAAAATTTTTATCAATTTTGAAAATCTTGCAAAAATAGAAATAATTGTCAGATTTTAATGAAACTTCCAGAAACTATTCAGGAATGATGGAAATTATTATAAATATGTTTCTTTTTAAAATCATTATAAAAATATATTTATATATATATATATATATATATATATATATATATATATATATATATATATATATATATATATATTACCTCCCCACCAATAAATAATTTAATGAAAACACTAGAAATTTAATGTTGAAGGACACAAGTCATTATATGAGTTAAAAACTGAAGGCTTTGAGGAAAGTAATTCATGTTTTGTTCTTTTAAAAAATCCGACCTCGTCTACCTAAAATAAGCTCTGAATTGTAACATACAATACACAATAAAACAAAGATATTATTTAATTTTAAATGCTTTTAGTTGCTTTTATTTGTTTTTATGAATATGCATAATATTGTCTGAAAGCAAAAAACTTTTTCGATAAAAAATGAATTTTTAAAAGAATTAATTGTTATTTCATAAATTATTTTATTATTTTTACATTAAAATTGTTTAATATTGTAAAATTAGTGGAAATGTCCAATCGTGTATTAATGTTTTTTTTTTTTAATTACATGAATCTGTACAGATTATAAATTGCACAACCTTTTTGCAATCAACGAACCAGTTACAAAAATCTACCTGTTCCTAGCCTTTTGTGTCAATAAAAACAGTTATAATTCAAATGTACGGAAGCCAGGAAGAAACATGATACAATAAAAACATCGCATGACTTGATTTTGTACATAATGACTTGCGTGTGTCAACATTGAATTTCTAGAGTTTTCATTAAATTATTTATCCGGGGTGGAGGGGTAATATATATATATATATATATATATATATATATATATATATATATATATATAAAGAATGACTAAAAAAAAAAAAACATTCATAATAATTTCCATTATTCTTGAATAGTTTCTGAATAATTACAAATTACTTTGTTCTTTCTCCTTAATAGTAACATAAACATTTTGGCGATAAAATTCTGCTTTCGTCAAGTTTAAGGCCGTTTTTATCATGCTCTAGGTACCTCCATGAGATCGCAAAAAAAGCGCATAACATGATGAAAAGGACTCCAACCTTGATGAAAACAAAATTTTTATCGTCTAAAATGTTCATGTTATTATTAAGAGGAAAGATCAAAGTATTTTTGAGGTATTTTTTTACATTTTTTAATCCTTCCGAACACGTCAGAAATTTTCGTTAAAAATCTTGATTTTTTTTTTTGAGTCAGCAAAATAGTTGATTACGTCATCCATTTCTTTTCCATTTTATAAAAAAGATGAAATTCTCACTTTGAAATTCTTTTAAAAATCAATTATCATTTTTTCAAAACTTATTTTAATTTTATAATGTTTATTTAAAATATTTTGAACCAAGGTTGACTTAGCTTCTGCGCCGAAATGATGTAATTTGAAAATAAAACAAAGCAGGTCATAACCTTTCACGTCACTTGAAAGGGTGATGAATGACGTGTTGACAGATTCCGGGATCATAATTTGTTCTATGGAAGCCGAAAATTGAAGTCATTTAGATTTAAGTGAACAAATTATTTACCTTGTTATTTTTAAGGAAAACTTTCATAGCTCTATCTTTTTTTTTTTTTTTTTTTACTTAGCTTTCACCTTTACGTTTACGGTGCTTTATGGAAAATATATTATAAAGAAATTAAAATAAGACTGTTAAGAGTGAGATTAAATTTCATATTTCATAAGAAAGGTATCTACTTAAATTATAGGTACCTTTCTTATGAAATTTTATCAGAAGTGTACAATAAGATGATTCTGATACTTGTAGGTACCCTTCTCAGTTGAAATTGAAAAATCAAATTTACTTCGTCACATGTGTTTCACAAAAGTAAAGGCCTTAACAGCGGAGAACAATGCTTAACAGTTAACTCAAATAACGCAACTTAATTCTGGTTGGTCTTCCATATTACAGCCCAATTATAAACACAAAATTACATTTTTTAATTACTGCGGATCTTCTGATTAATAAAAATTTCAAAACGATACAAATTACAACGCGCTAAAAAAATATCTATCTCATAAGGACACTTCGGAAACCTGATGCGGCTTTTAACTAATTTTATAATATTTTAAGAACATAAATGTAAAAATCTATTATAATTAAAGAAATAACAAGTAGTAATTGTATTAAGATTTCATTTTTCATCGAAAAATTTTTTTGCTTTCAGAAAATATTGTCCATATTCATAAAAACAAATAAAAGCATTTGAAATTAAATAATAATAATATCACTGTTTTATTGAGTTTTACTTTTGTATGTTACAATTCAAAGCTGATTTTCAGGTAGAGCGGATCCAATTAAAAAAAAAATACATGATTTGCATTCTTCAAAGCCTTGTGCTTTTAGTTTTAACTATTGTAATAAACCAGATGCGATCGAATTTCTAGCGTTTTCATAAAATTAGTTATGGTGGGAGTAAAATATATTAAAAAAAATTCTGCCATGACTTTAATAAAAAAAAAAAAACATAATAATTTCGATCATCTGTGAATAGTTTCTGAAAGTTTCATTAACATCCGACAATTATTTTTATTTTTTTGGCAAAATGTTCCAAATTAATGTGTGTAAAAAAAAGTGCTAAAATTTGTCTATGTTATTTTAGTTCCGCTGATACAAAGAGAAACAAGGTTTTTTTAATCAAAATTTATAATGTTCTAAAAAGAAGGGAATTTTTTTAAAAATAATTAAAATAAACTCTGATCTTTCCTAAACATGTAGACGATAAAATTTTGTTTTTGTCAAATTTGGCATCTTTTTAATCATGCTATAGTATAGTATATTAGCTATGCACTTTTTTTTTTAGCGATCTCATGGAGTACAGGATATTATTTTTGAAATAAAAGCGAAACGTAACCAAATTTCTTTCAGAAAAGATATTAATTAAATTATTTAAAAAAATGTGTCTTTTATTTTTTTTCGTTTTTTTTTTTGCGGTTTTCGGGGGCTTTTAGGAAGAAGTCCGTGACGGTTCGTCTAACTTACCTTTTCTTTTCAGGTCGAATCGCTTTTCATAGAAAAACAATCGGGATTATGTTGCTGCTGTTGTTGGACTTGATATTTCTTTCTCAAGCTGCATCAATAAAACTTCCTATTTTCAAATGAACAGCAATTAAGAAAGGACTTGAAAATAGAACGGATGTAGTTTCTGAACACAAACAGACAACAGAACAACAGAATTACTAAAACCGGTGTCAAAGAAGAATTTGTTCCTTGTCAAAAATAGTCTAGGTACAGACAAAATGTCAAAAAAAGTAAACATTGTATTTGTATCGCAATCTGTTTTCCTGATTTTATATAAACTTTTATTGACGAAAAATAAAAACAACGAAATTAAAAACCTCTGAAAAATTCAATATTTATCTAAGGGATTTGTTTAAAAAATTAGTAAATTTAATAATTAATTAATAATTTGGTAAACCTGATGTTTCATCAAAGTCACAGGTTACCGTTCGGCGTTACTGATAAATAATATTTTATTTATTGTCATTCATGAAGTACTCCATTTTTATGTTATCTGCATTCACGCGTGAAATGGTAAAAAAATACGGGGGATCAAAGAGGATATAATCTAGAAATTGAATTTCTTTTTGCTTAAAAATAAATTATTATAACATTACGTAACCAAAAGTTTAAAAATTTATTGGAAATTAGAATTTGTTTTTTCATACAACATTAATAATTTATAGAATGGAAATTAATCAAAAACAAATTAAATTATATTTTTTTGGAGTTTAATTCCTTTCTTTTATTTTCTTAACTGCTTCATCCCATAAAATATTTAACTGCAACAAATGAAACCTATGAAACAATTCGAATAAAATAAATAAACCTATTCGGTATACAATTTATTCATTAATGAAGAAATACACAAAATTCTTTTTGGATCGGATATTTCCCTGATTTTTTGTAAATATTTTGAAACAAGTGTAGCGATTTTTTGCTTTCATTTCGGGAAAAACATACATTTTTGGTGGTGCCTCATCTGCACACATCTACTCTCATCTAGGGATTTAACGATTGTGTCAGTGTGGAACCGTGCCGGGATTCCACCTACTTTTACGTGCACGCGCGTATTGCACCCCTTCCTTTCACATTAGGCTATAGTAGTAAGCAGCCGTCTGCGGCCGACGTGATGAAGTTGCTGGCTGCTGCTGATTCCAGCTAGAACAGTATTTGAAGTTTTCCCGCGCATTCTCTGACGTCACTGACGAACGGTATTTTTCAAGTCAGTCGCTGTCTGGTCGCCGAGCTATAAGGTCGACTCATTTATTTCGCGCCCCTTTACCCATACGCGGGCCGAAATATCTTAACTATAAAAACTTCCTAGTAAACTCCTTGGCTCATCATGCCGAATCTCTTCATGTGTTTGCAACTTTCTGCGAACAGCTTGTTCGGACCTTCCTCCGTTTTCTACCAGAGAACGTAGAGTTTACGACACCGTCGCCATCACACTTTTACAATGACTAATTCCTCGTCCTGACGCGAACAACTTGTTCGAACTTTCCTCCGTTCACTACCAGGGAACGTAGAGCTTTTCGACACTGATGATTGATAAACTTCACATATACCTTTTGAACTCTAACCTTACGAACCAGTTCTAAAAAAAAAGATAACATTACACACACATTACAAAAATCTCGTAGTGAGTATTTTCATTGTTGTGTATGCATATACTTTTTGTATAAGAAGACTCTGTTCCAGAACTTCTTTCTGGGGAAACTTTTCCCGCCTTAGCCATTTTGATTTTCGTTTTGGCGCGGAACATTAACATTCTTTTACTGACTACTTGTCACAACCTTATACAACTTGCCTACTTGCTAAGAACTAGCTTTACTTTTCTGATAGTCTCCACTGTTTGAGACAAAATACTTTTTATTAAATAAAGTTTTATATTTGTTTTTCCACCAGACTCATTTTTGTCGTTCCTCCTGGCTACCTGTTTTTACCTTTTTATGCACGTGTTGAATGACCCTTTTCCTCACTGAGGAGACTGTAATAATTCTACGGTTGAAAGATCACATTTTTATCATTTTTTTTTTACTTTGCTAGTGGATTTGGTAGTCGTGAGTAGTGTCTGGCACAAGGCCACCTTTTCGTAGGCCAGCACTGCATGCTACCGGGTCCGCTACATCAGCTCTAAAAGTAGCGTAAATGGACGAAGCTACGACCAGACAATAAGAAGCTAATCATGCGATTAAAAACAAAAGCGTTAGGAAAAGCAAACACTGTGCTACGGACCACGAAGTGGGACAATAATACTCGGCAAAGGGTAAAATGTGCATGAAGTGCAAGAAAATTGACTACATCTCACGTGCATGTACCTCTCAAGTGAAAAAAAGAACAGAACCGAGGTTAACTAATAAGTTTCCTCAATGCCAAAAGAAAGACAAGAGGCGTCAGAATGTACATACGGCAGTACAACAGAACAGCAGTTGTGACGAATACACCAATGAAAAAAAAGGCACAGACAAAGACACAAAGTAGAGATACGTAGTAATGCAAAAGAGTAATATGTAAACTTGAGAGTGGGAAACAAAACAAAACAGGTGAAGTAATAAATGTCATAATTGATACTGGAGCCATGAGCAATCTCCTACCACTCGAGGTATTCAAAAAACTACAGGGTGTGTAACTAGAAATGACACCAGTACATCTATTCGCATTTGGGGGATACTGCAATAAAACAAACAGGTGCATGTCTCCTCGGAGTGAGAAGCAGACACATTCACCAGTGCCAGATTCCACGTGGTGAAGATAAACGAGCCAATGTGTATAGGGTTACAGACGTCCAAAACTGAATTGGACTCTCTTGAGAAGCACCGCATCATATCGTCCATCACAAAACCCACCTCATGGGTAAACAGAAACTCATTTGTATGTGTCTCCAAGGCGAACGAATCAGTTAGGTTATGCCTAGGCCAGAAAATCTCAAACAAAGCCATACAAAGACCCTAGGTTATGCCTAGGCGAGAAAAAGACCACACTTTGTAACATCCACATTCGGGGATGTAGTCTCCAGACTACATGGGGATATTGGCGGATGAAGCTAGATCAACAGTCAAAGTAACTGACGACATTTATTACACCATTTGGTCGATTTTACTTCAACAGATTTACAATGGGCGTAAAATTCAAAAGAGCAAAGTTCAAAATGATGAGACAAATTGGAATATTATACTAACGACACATTTCGCCAAAGAGGCATATGCTCTTTTTGACTTCCTCAGGTTAAAATGAAAGAAAAACAAAAATGAGTTTGAGGAAAATGCCTTGGAATTTGGGTATCATAAATAAAGTTAATTATCAAAGCTAGAGAATGTCTGTTCCCCTGTGTGTTTGTTTTATCAATTAAAGAGCAGTGAAACTTTGCTCAAAGCTGCACTCTACATGGATTGTTCCTTATAAATATCTAAGACTCCCTGCCAGATTTGAAGCTGATAGGTTGAGGTTTAGTCAGCAGCATTTGCAATTGAAATTTGAAAATTTATTTATGTTCTGTCGGTGCAGTGCAATGTACATTGTACAAATGAAAATTTTCAATTTTGTTCATTCCCTAACTCTTTCTCTTTTCTAATCAGGTTAATTGCTCAATTTACTATTGAGATAGCTACTCTATTAATAAGGGCAGTCACAAATCATGCATTGTTGGGTCTGCTAGTGTTCTTCTAGTGGATAGACTTCCCTGGAAAGGTGAGAAGTTAAAGAACTGCTGACGATATAAATGTGACAAATGTAAGTTTACAGATGTCCCAATGTTTATCAAGATGGCTGCCCAGGATTGTTCAGAAATATTGTAAAAAGCAATTGGCGATAAACAGACTGTTCCTCTTCTTTTCCAGAAAACTATTGAGGAATGGTTGAGAAAATTGTACAGAAGAGGAATGGAAGTTAATAAGAACAAGAAATGAAATAGTTGTTTGATACCTGTAGCTGTTACTGTCCCTATGTCTCTCGTCAACATGTGAAGTGAAGTGTGACAGATATCACCTAACCTGTAATTGTGATATAAAAGTTCCCCAAAGTGAGGTTCAGTTCCTCATTGATCAGCAAAATGATAGGAAGATAAAGATTGCAGGGATCGACATGAAACTAACGATGATGTTGGATAGAGTGAGGCTAAGAGAGAGAAGCATGATGCAGACAGAGCCAGCAGCAGAGAGTTTGATCAAAGTCATAAAGATCTGGTATCTGGATATATTCATGATGTTGAGGATAATTCAGATGATTCAAGAGATATTCCCCCACTACCAATACTGATGCTGATTTTGTCCCCGATCCAAAACAGACATGGCTCACAGAACAGGAAAAGACTCTCCACACTTGCTGTCGCTCGTGACCAATACTTGATTAGTGAGTATACTAGCACTGCCATTGCTACTACTACTTTAACTGACTATGGCATTATCATGAAGGATGATATTGGAGTTAAGATATTGGAACACAAGCTACAAGATGCAAAACAAAAATACTGACTGAAGAGACAAGAAATTCAGATGGCCAGATTTGAAAATATGATGTCCTTGTATTTTGATGGTAAGAAGACTGCCACTCATGTGATGATAAAGAATGAGAAGACCAATGAATGGAATTTGAGGAATGATGGTGCAAGATCATTATGTCATCATTGTTGAACCTGGAAATGAATATCTCACACATGTGACTCCCAAGACTAGACACAAAAGAAAACTGCCAAAACTATTCACGAGTTTCTGGTGGAGAAAAACCTAACCCAGCAACCCAATGTATGTGTTAGTAGCGATGGAACCAATCTAAATGTAGAATAAGAAAATGGAGTTTTTCATCATCTTTAAATCTCACTTGGTTATCCACTGCATTATTTTATCTGTCAGCTTCACAGAAATGGGTCTGCCTTTCAATGCTGTTTTCTATCACTATGATGGTAAACCAAGTAGTCCTGAGCATTGGTGTGGTCCTAGTGGAAAGCAGATTCAACTTTTCTTAAGGGGTTATCTGATCAATTTTAAATTGAGATGGCTGTTGTCTTAACAAGGGAAGCAACAAATCATGCGCTGTTTAGCTCTGCAAATAATCTTCCATTGGACAAATTTCCCTGCAAAAGTAAGATGTTAAAGAACTGCTGGCGATATAAATGTAATGAAGGAAAGTTTTCATATGTCTCAATGGTTATCTAGATGGCTGCTTAGGATTTTTCAGAAAAATAGGAAAAAGCAATTGGAGACAGACTTTTCGTCTGCTTAGTCAGACAAACTGTTGAGGAATGGTTGAGAAAATTGTACAGTAGATGAATTGAAATTAATAAGAACCAGAATTGTGTGTAAAAAAAAGCTGCATTTCAGGAAAGAATGATGTTGTTTGATATCTTTAGCTGTTACTGCCCCCCCCCTGCCGTCTCCTGTCAGGGTGTGAAGTGCAAAGTTAATGTGATATGCTCTAGTGGATAAATGCATTGGTTGAATCAAGTGACTTGACCAAAAGAGTTGTGGGTTCAATATCTGGTTAGAGAGTTGAGTTAAAGGGAGATAACTGAGACATCCGGAAAAGGATGGCCTGTGGAAGTAGATCAATCTACCCAGGTGGACGAAGTAAATGATTCAGTTCGAAATTTCAGGCCAGAGCGTAAAACGACTGAAACGTTATGAACATGACAATACGGATGATGACAACAGTTTGTAAATAATGTAAATAATTACACTGATGATAATGATAATGATGATGATGATGATGATGATGATGATGATGAAGGCAGTAAAGATGGTAATAAGGATGTGCCTCCTGTTGTCAACATGAGAAAAAAAACTATGATTCTATGATTAACTGGATAAATGAACTGATCCTTACATTGTTTCTCTATGACATTCTTGAGACACCATTAGTAGTTCCAAGTTGGCAAAAGAAGAATGAAAATGTCCAGGCCCTCGAAAGAGGGATGAAAGTAATGACAGGAGCTTGCACTGAAGCGATGGGATACAAAGAGGGAGATGGATATATTAGGCAAAGTTTCTTGTCTGGGAAAATGAAGTCCTCGCTCCACACAAAAAAGATTTCAATATTAACTTGTAATATTTTAATATGATGTCCCCTTAAATAATATTGGAATTATATTAAACAACTTGATTAATTAAATTAAATTAAACAATTTATTTTTATCTTGGCAAAAAATAAATGGCACTTATTTTTTGGTTTTCAGTAAAATTTGGCAAAATTTTGATCATGATGCGGCAGGGAAAGTGGGTATGAAATGGCCTCAAATTTTTCACATGTGTTTCTCACAATCATATAAAAAATACGTGAAATGTGCAGCTTGCATCTCAAAAAAAATGTGTTTATTCACTGCTCCCAAAATTTGTATTAGAAGCATTTGATATTCAAGGATTTTAAATCAAGGACTCTCTTTAGTTATCCCCCACCCAACACACACATAAACACAACATACCGAAATACCAACTGGCCAAAAATACTAAAAACCAAAGTGGAATCTACACTAGCTAAATTGAACAGAAACAAAGTAGCAGGACCAGACGGAATTGTGATAAAGAAGCTGGCAGACTTAGATGATTTCAGTATAGACAAAAATATAGAAATAATAAATTAAATCTACAATAGTGGTGATATACTAGAAGACTTAAGCAGGTCTATTTTCATAAAACTGCCTAAGAAACCAGGGGCAAACGAAACAATCAGTATAATGAGCCACATAACAAAACTCATCATCTATATTCTGATGGATTGAGCGCACAGCAGAATCAGGCCAGAGATACGACCAGAACAGTGTGGGTTCGTTAAAGACGTCGGAACAAGGAATGCGATATTCATACTCGGAATATGTTATCAGAAAGAGCAATACGAATGCAGAAGAAGGTGCACCAGTGTTATATAAACTATGCAAAGGTGTTTAACAAAGTAGGACACAAAGGTATGTTAGAGATGTTCAGCAACCTTGACATATTAGGGAAAGAAATTTGAATAATCAAAGATCTCTCCTGACAGTAAACCGTCTGCATATGAATAAATATGAGTTCAGCAGATATATAAAAAAAGGTGTGAAAGACAAGGATGTGTCTTCTCACCAGACTTATTCGACCTATACAGCGAAGTAACTCTGAGAGAACTGGATATCCTACTAGGATTCATCATTGGTTGTCATAATCTTAAGATATGCAGATGATACAATGCTGACAGCAGACACGGAAAAGAAACTACAAAACCTCTTATATATATATATATATATATATATGTGTGTGTGTGTGTGTATATTGGTCCCTGAAACGGAAATCACTTATGACGCAATCAATGAACTAGGAAAAATTGTTTACCTTTATTTAACAGAAAACCAAATGAAGCAGGCAACATTAATCAGCTGCCGGGTTAGGTTTAAGGCTTCAAGTTCCCTATAGAAAATCATAGTACAGAATTAAAACATTAGTTCATGAATTTAGTGATTGGGAGTTCGATCCATGGGCCAGGCAGTGTTAGTATTTGGAATCAGTGGTAATGAGCAATAATATTTGAACAGCGATTTAAAAATAAGAACTTGACAGAGGAACGAGAACAGTCTAGCTCTGTAGATTAAATAAAGGGTTAAGTTTAGTATTCCCTGTAGGTTACATAGATCAACACCTGATGGAGTTTGGAGGGCACAACAGCCAAAACATGATAACAATAACAAAGATTAGGACAATAGTTTGAATGTAGTGTCAATAATAAAAGAACTGAAGTGAGAAAGACTTGGATGAATGGAAGCTATCTTAGCAGATGTGTATCTCAGATGCTGCTGCAAGTCAAGAGAACTTAACAATAATGCTATGGTAAGATACAATTGAGGAAATATGTTGCACTTTGAAAGCAAACGACCAAAATTCCCTGTTCAATCCTTACGTCAGACTGTGTGTATACCTGGAATAATAGAACAGCAGGGCTACAGATCTCTACCTTGTTTTTCAGCTACCATCATTCCAGAAAACAATTTTAATCTGGTCAAATCATATATAACAATGTATTTTGCTTATTTCTCAATAATGGAATGGGAATATTAAATTTATTCCATTCGCTTGAAATGAAACCTAAAATAATTTTCTTATGTATCATGAATTTGTGGAGGTAAGAATGAAGGGGAGAGAGAAATAGAGAGAGGTAATCGGATTAAGCTGATGAGAACAGATACTACACTTTAATCTTAGTGAAAAGGCCTAGAAGATGAAAGAAAGAAGGGAAGACAGAAATAGAGAGAGATATTCAGATTAAGCTGATGAGAACAGAAACTACACTTTGATCTTATTGAAAAGGCCTAAAAGATGAAAGAAAGAAGGGAAGACAGAAATAGAGAAAGATATTCAGATTAAGCTGATGAGAACAGATACTTCATTTTTATCTTACTCAAAAGTCTAGAATTGTGGCAACTGCAACAAATACATCATTTTTCCGATGCATTGTATTGGACAATGCAACCTGAGTAAGGTAATCACCAAAAATCCAGTTACCATAAAAATTAACATGGCCTGCTAAATTATTTTAAAATTATTATTAAGAGAATGTGTGTGACATGTTTGCTTAACATCTGCCAATCTCTCATAAATAATGGATTATTCCCTTTTGAGTGTAGAGAAAACAAAAGACATTGTGCTCTCGGGGTAAGAGTTCTGAGACTTCAAACTTTGATAAAGGTCATCTAGTGAGTGATATCTAATACCACCAGCAATCTTGCTGACTCTTCAAATTCACCATATTTTGATTTAAATCATTTCACAGATAAGGAATATTGATGCAGGACAGATGCTCTTTAAGGGATAGCGATTGAGAGTGGAAAATTTGGTGCATTTGTTTGATTCATGCAGAGATGTGACCACTTTGTTACATTTAGTACAAATGTCACAGTACAGGAATATTTCATCGAAAAAACATAGCCATTTGTATTTTGTAAGCTACTGTAAAAGAAACGTTTGCATTATTTTAGAAAAAGATGGAAAGGTTTGCAACTCTTTCACCGTCAACTACTGAAACTCAGTCAAAGAGGAGACAGATGAAAGTACAGGTTGTGTTGAGTTATTCTTGGAGGACTGAGTGGGCTTTCAAAGAGGTAGAAATAGCAGAAAATGTAGTTTCTATAGTCTACTGACCACCAGTGGGTTTTCATCTTTTCCTTAAGTGACATTCTTATAAGTTTTCCTCTTGTTGTTCCCTCAGGAAAAAGCAGGATATCATCTGAAGCATGGCCTATGTTCTAATGCTATCTGAACATTACAAAATCACCATAGTAATTCTTAGAAATTTTACTATAGTTAAATATGTTGTTTGGAATGAAAGGATGTCAATTTGTTTTAATATCTGTAAAATAAAAGAATTTAACTTGGGGAAAAGGAAAGATGAGAATACTCTCTCTCTCTCTCTCTCTTTCTCTGGTCAGATATAACTCTACTGAAATTGAAAAATTGTGGAAATTATCAAAGAAGAAGAATGAGTAGGTGAGACGGTGAATACATTTTTATTGCACAAGCGATAGTCAAACATCAAAAATTCATCTATTTTGAAATTTTTTTAGACAAAATTTATTTTTAATGACACTATCCTAACTGAAAATACAGATCCAAAAATTCATAATTATATGGTTTTTCTCCAGTGTGTGTATGTGTTTAGATGCATGGATGTGTTTCTGCAAGAGATTTGGTTTTACTGTTCATTATATTGTTTAAAACAGGGGTTGGCAAACTTCAATAATTTCAGGTGCTTCAAAAAAGTAAAAAGTGAACCAAAAATGTGTTTTCATAAAACAACATTGATGCTTATTTTATAACACCCATACATCCCACCATCCAAAGAAGGAAAGTAAAAGTGAAAGAATGAAAGAAAAAATAAGTGAAGAGTATATGAAAGAATAACATCAAACGATTGGTTTAATGTCTTTTAAAAAGGTAGGAACAAAAATACAAAATGAAAAATATATCTATGCATTAATTTCCGTCAATATAGTTTTGTGCAATGTATCGCCTTTCATCGTAAAAAGTTATAGTGTTAAAATTTTTATGCAACTGTGAAATTTTTGCAGTATTAAAAAGTAATGCATTACAGTTTTTACAAAATATAATCCATATTACTCAAAAAAATCTGACTTCTCAAAAATGGTATCAACAAAGTTATCAAGAATGTCTTTTTGATTTCTATGGGTTTTAACATGATAAACTAAAAAGGTATTTTCAACTGATTCAGAAAATGTGTACCAACTTACGGTTTCTGTCCATTGTGTATTCATGATTTCTCTAAAAATACATATCAGCAGACATCACAAGAATATTTTTTCTATCCAGTATGGAAGCATCATTTCTATAAAAATGGAGATAATAAAATGATAGTTTTTCTCTAGTGTCTACTTTTAGCTTCCACGAAGATGTAGATCCACATGCTTCTTGAGAATATGTTTTCTCTCTATTGTGTATGCATGTCAAACTAAATTCATCTTTTGTGAAAATGCAGATAAATAAATATAACAAGAATACTGTTTCTCTCAAGTATGTGAACACATGACACTAAACAGAATTTTTTCAATATGCTGATCCATAAACTTCCAAAGAATATGGTTTCCTCCATGATATGTGTGCTGATCATATTTGACTTGCATCAAAATACATAAACTTCATAAGAATGTGGTTTCTTCCCAGTGTATTTGTGTATGTTTCACCAAATCCGGCTTCCATTGAAATGCAGATCAATAAATTCCACAACAGTATGTTTTCTCTCTCGTGTTTGCATATGTTTAACCATATTTGACTTGTGAGAAAATGCATATCCACAAACATCGCAATAATATTGTTTCAATTGACCAAATCTCGCTTCCATGAAGATACAGAAAATAACAAGAAAATGGTTTCTCTAAATTGTGTTTATGCATACAATTGACCACATCTGGTTTCCGTGAAAATGCACATTCACAAACTTCACATCACGGTTTCTCTCCACTGTGTGTACGCATGTTTGAACATATTTGACTTCACTGAAAATGCAGATCTACAAATTTCACAGGATTATGGTTTCTCTCCAGTGTGTGTAGGCATGTGTTGGACCATATGTGACTTCTGGGAAAATGTAGATCCAGTAACCCAAGAATATGGTTTCTCACCAGTGTGTGTACGCATATGTGCCACTAAATGAATCTTGTATGAAAATTCAGATCTGCAAACATCACAAGAATATGGTTTCTCTCCAGTGTGTGTACGCATATGTGTCACTAAATTACTCTTCTGTGAAAATTCAGATCCACAAACCTGACAAAAATATGGTTTCTCACCAGTGTGTGTACGCATATGATTGACCATATGTGACTTCCGTGAAAATGTAGACCCACAAACCTGACAAGAATATGGTTTCTCACCAGTGTGTGTACGCATATGTGACACTAAATGACTCTTATATGAAAATTCAGATCCACAAACATCACAAGAATATGGTTTCTCACCAGTATGTGTACACATATGTGTCACTAAATTACTCTTCTGTGAAAATTCAGATCTGCAAACATCACAAGAATATGGTTTCTCACCAGTATGTGTACACATATGTTTGACCATATATGACTTCTGTGAAAATGTAGATCCACAAACCTGACAAGAATATGGTTTCTCACCAGTGTGTGTATGCATATGTGTGACCATATTTGACTTCTGTGAAAATGTATATCCACAAACCTGACAAGAATATGGTTTCTCACTTGTGTGTGTACGCATATGATTGACCAAAGCTCCCTTGTTTGAAAACGCAGATCCGCAAACTTCACAAGAATATGGTTTCTCTCCAGTGTGTGTGCGCATATGCCTGACCATATATGATTTCGCTGAAAATTTAGATCCACAAAGTTCACAAGAATATGGTTTCTCTCCAGTGTGGGTACGCATATGAATGACCAACTGTGAATGTCGTGAATATGTAGATCCACAAACTTCACAATAGTATGGTTTCTCTCCAGAATGTGTACGCATATGACTGAGCAAATTTTGCTTCAATGAACATGCAAATCCACAAACTTCACAAGAGTATGGTTTCTCTCCAGTGTGTGTACGAATATGTCTGACCAAATCTGGCTTGTGTGAAAACGCAGATCCGCAAACTTCACAAGAATATGGTTTCTCTCTCGTGTGTGTACGCATATGTTTGATCAAATCTGGTTTCCCTGAAAATTCAGATCCATAAACTTTACAAGAATATGGTTTCCTTGTAACATGAGTTTCCATCTGGTCTATTATATCTGACTTCACAACAACTTAGGCGATATTCATGTGTCATCTGCTATCTTACCTGTTCGTCAGATTAATGTGATTTGCCAAAAAGATAAACCACATCCTTCAAAGTACATTATTTCTTGCCTGGTCAAGCTCAGTGTCATGCTTTTGACAATGTAAATACACAGATTTTACATGAACCATTCAGTATATTCTTGTCTGTATTTTCATGGAAAGTGAAATGTCTTTTTCTTCCTTGAAATTCTCACTAATAACCACTGTGGTTTTTGTACAACCAAAATATCTGTAAAGAGAAAAGGCATAAATGTTACAATTATAGGTACAGTGAATAATATATGAGAGATACATATAATTATTATTTCAATAATGCAGCAGCAACTGTTGCCATTGAAGATCAAACATTTTGCAATGGAACAAGACTGCTCCACTATCATGTCATATATCATGAAATGTATCTGATTAAAATCAGAACATTGTCAAGTTTTTCAGACATCGTCTTGGACTAACATCACTGTTGATAGCTAGCACCACCTTGTGCGAGATTATCTGCTGCAGGCCTCTCTGCCAAATAAAAAAATATCATTTTCATCAGGGCTAGAGATGAGATCTTTTGTTAATTCAACATTCTCTTTATTAAACTAATAGTTAACAATCTGATAAAAAACACAGAAAATTGATAAAAACATTGATAGTAACACAGGAATGTAAGTAAAGCAAATGAAGATTGATTAGTTATTTTACTGGCATTTCAATCACTGTGTGTCAGTAATGCTGAAATAGTTGGTTTATAAGGAAATGAAGTAAGTATATCATATGTATATTATACCTTTAAATTTCTTGAGGAAATTAGGGCTGCAAGATATCATTACGGTTTCTATAACAAGTCAGTTTTTAAATGACTAGGTTGTTAGCCTACTATACAACCACCAACCTGGTGGATCAGGTTTTAAATCCAGAGTTGTCTTTCTCCTGGACCAATTACCACCCAGGGCTATAGAACTATGTCCTTACTGCTATTTTCATGTAGTTGGGCAGAGAAGAATAGGATTCATTCCTTTCTCAAGGGTATTAGCATGTAAGTGAATGTAATAGATTCGAATGGAATTCAATCTCAGCTCTCTGATTCCTCATTCCAAGCCGCTATCCATTACTCCACCATGCCTCCTTATGTATATTTCTTCTGTAGACAAAATATTTTGGCCTTTGTACACTTCAGGCTTCTTCAGGATCTGCTTGTATTTCTGAAATGAGTTATTGCAACTATTTACTCTAATGACATCATTCAGACAGTTGTCCTCATCTTTGCGTATTCACTGTGTTTCAGATGTTGTATGCTCTGAACTTCTTCAGGTTTTCTCTATATTTCGGAGATGATGTATTATAGCTATTTACAATATTTACATCATTCAGACTGTTGTTTTCATCTTTGTTTACATATTCACAATGTTTCAGATGTTGTATGCTCTGAACTTCTTCAGGATTTATCTATATTTCGGAGATGATGTATTATAGCTATTTACAATATTTACATCATTCAGGCTGTTGTTTTCATCTTTGTTTACATATTCACAATGTTTCAGATGTTGTATGCTCTGGACTTCTTCAGGATTTATCTATATTTCGGAGATGATGTATTTACAATATTTACATCATTCAGACTGTTGTTTTCATCTTTGTTTACATATTCACAATGTTTTAGATGTTGTATGCTCTGGAATTCTTCAGGATTTCTCTACATTTCGGAGATGATGTATTATAGCTATTTACAATATTTACTTTGTTTGGTCTGTTGCTATCATCATTGTTGCCACATTCACATTGTTTCTGGTTGTTGTATGCTACAGCCTTCTTCAGGAGATATATGTTTGAATTATGAACCAAACCCTTTACTTAGTCTATGGGGGTAGATGGTTCTGAGTGCATCGATGAATAATGAAGTTTTACAAGAACTTTTATCTTTTTAAAAAATTAATTAGTATAATTTATAAAGTTTTAAATCTTTTAAAATTCTTTATTTATGCCAGTTAGGTGATACTGTTATTAAATAAAATCTTAAATCAAAAATGGAAAAAGTGGGTACTTCCATAATTTATAAGGTTTTAAATCTTTTAAAATTACTCTAGGAAATTTGTAAATTCAGAATAAGTTAAAAATTATAGTGGGTGCCATTAGATATTCACCCTGTTATGAAAATAGAAAAAAAAAAGAAATTTATGAAACTCAATAGTATCATTTAATTAAAAAGAAACAAATACCATTGTCTAGATTATTTCACTGCTACTGTTCTGAATATTTTTATTTTATATTCTTTTTTATATTATGACCTAGACCTATATATATAAATGAAAAAGCAATCTTTAACTTTTTAACAAATTTATAACATTTTGTATTTAAATTTTGAAAAAAAAAATTCTTCTAAAATTCATTTTTCATCAGAAAAATATTTTGACTTCAGACAATAATGTCCTTAAAATATATTATTCATAAAAGCCTTTAAATGCTTTTTTAATTAAATAATGTCTTAGTTTTATTAGATTTTGTATTTTATAATTCTGGGTAAGTTTGGGTAAAATTGGGTCAAATTTACTAAAAAGACTTAATAAAAATAAAGATTTATCGTCAAAATATTTATGTTATTATGAAGATGAAAGACCAATGTATTTTTTGAATATTTTTTTAAAATTTTTAATCCCTTTTAACGTTTGAAATTTTGGTTAAAGTCTTTTATTTACATCATCGGGGTGGCATCATAATTACATTGACTTTTTTTATGCTTTTTTCCATTGAAAACACATTGATTTGGAAATTTTTGTAAAAATCAAATAATTGTCCGATTTTAAGGAAATTTTCAGGTCTTATTTACAAATGAATGAAATTAGTTTTGATGATTTTTTTTTAGGAAAATTTGAGAAAAAATATTTTTTTTTACATGTTACTTCCCACGTACTTAATTTCATGAAATTTTGCAAAAAAACTTTCTATTTCCTGAATTTTTTTATTCGTTAAATGTAGGACTTCTTGGAGAATGTAAATCACCTAATTTTTTTTTCGAACATTCACTATTCTAACTGAAAATCTGCTCTGAATTGAAAAATAATGAATGCAATAAAATTATGACATTATTTAATGAGAAAAAGCTTTAAATTGCTTTTGTAAGTAAGTTATATTAAGGACACTATTGTCTAAAGAAATAAAATTTTTCCGATGAATGAATTTTTACAAGGATTTTTTCATTTTTTTTTTTTTTTTATTTTTAACTATAATAATTTAAAATTGTATAAAATTCTATACTGGGCTATTTCCCGGATGTGATATAGTAATTAAGTTGAAACGAAATTTACGAATTCAAAATTGGAAAGATTAATAAACATAGTTACACTATTCTATTTTTTAAATTATTTTTTATATTTTTACTTAATTTCTTCCCTTTTTTCATCTATGGAAAGCTAAAGATGACATTATTATGTAAAGCTCAAGTGATCTAAGAGTTTTGTCTCTTTACAGAGAAATTAATTCAAGAAAATTTTATAATATTTTAATTTTTTTTTTATTTTTGCATAAAGCATCTTCGAAACTAAATAAAAGTCAATAAATTATTAGATAATTGCTGAAAATATGTTAATTTGTAAAAATTGCTAGGTAGTGAAAAACAAAAAAATGCATTCACTTTGATTTCATAAATTTTATGTCAATTCTAGTCATCCATACTGTCATCACTTCGTCACTTAATCATCCATCAAACATTGCTTCAGTTAAACACGGCCGATCAATTGCAAATGGTTGTATATTATTTTTTTTTATGCTCTAATATTTATTTCAAGTCAGATTAATTTAACTTTAAATTTTCTAACTTTATTCAAATAACGTGTCAGATATACATATATTTTTTGGAAGAGTTTTAAAATCGATAAATTTGTTTACAAATTTCTTATGACCGCTTTTAAGAAAATTTTAAGAAATCGAAATTAAATTTGACATTCCAATCTATATAATTTGTATCTGAAATAAACCAGAATATTTTACTTACTGGAAATAATAAATTTAATCACTTAGTCTTCAATTAAAGCTAAAATGAAAAAATGACGAAAATATTTACACTAAATTAGGTATGTCCCAGGTAACGCTAAAAAAGTGGTATACCCTGGAGAAAAAAGGTCCCCAAATTGATAAAAAAAAATTTTAACTTGTAAATGTTTATGTTAAAATTAAAGAGGGAAGACCAAAGTATTTTTTGAATATTTTTTCAGATTTTTTAATCCTTCCTATAAATTTTAAAAATTTTATTTAAAAATCTCGTTTTTCTAAAAAAAAAAATCAGTAAAATTGATTTATCGACATTTCTGCCCGAATTTGTAAAAAAAAAACAAAATTAGTTCAAAAATCAATTAAAATTCAGTTACACTTTTTTTTTTGTTATCTTAGGAAATTTAGAATGATTAAAGTATACTTAATGTAATTTGAAAGAAACATTACTTACTTTTTTAGCAGAAAATTTTTTAATAGAGATATTTCCAATCGAGGTACTCGCGCGGGTGCTTGATTGAAGGGTGTTAATTGACGGCTGTCAATATATTGACAACTTACGTCAAGCGAATTTATCGTACGGTAGCGCAGAAGTGATGTAATTCGTTCTAATTTTAAGTGAACCTGGTTAGTAAATTTAAAAAAAAAAAATAACTTTCTTAACTGAATGAATGCAAAGCAATTTCTGAAGTAAAAAGAACTTGCTTCTATCAAGAGAAACAAGTCGACCTCGTGACATTATTACAAAGCTGTGCATACATACTTTCGTTGGAGACGATTTTAAGTACAATTTTGGAATATTAAAAAATTATTTTAAAAATATTAACGGTTGTCAAATTTTTATGAGCTTTCAAATTTATGATCTTTAAAAAGTAGGGAACATAATATGTTATTTCCATAAAGCTTCATTCATAAACTTAACAACATTTTGTCATATTGTGTATTTAAAATAGAAAAAAAGAAAAAAATTATTGTAAAAATTCGTTTTTCATCAATTTTTTTTTTTTTTTTCAGATAAGAATTACCGTAGTTTATGTTATTCAGAAAAGTCATAAAAAGTTTTTTGAATTAAATATTAGTCTTAGTTTTATTGGGTTTTGTATGTTTACAATTGAGGTAAAAGTTTGGACAATTTTGCACATATTTTTACCAAAAAAATTAATGATTTAGAATCTTCAGAGTCTTGTGCATTTAATTGAAAAAAAATTATCACGCTTCAAAAATAAATTTTTGAAGTTTTCATAAAATTAAGTTCGAGGGGTGTAACAGATATAAAAAAATAATATTTATACCATGACTTTCAAAATGACAAAGATTTCTAAAATAATTTCAATCATTTGTGAATAAGTTCTGAAAGTTTCATTAAAATCCAACAAGTACTTGATTTTTGCCAGATTTTCCAAATCAATGTGTTTTTTTCAACAGAAAACAGTGAAAAACAAGTAATGTTAATATTACGTAATTTTTGACCTAAAAAAAAACAAGATTTTCAACCTAAATTTAAAAAATGCTGCAAATGAAAAAAAAATTTTTTTAAATAATTAAAAATTACCTTGGTCTTCCCTCTTTAATTTTAACATAAACATTTACACTTTACAATTTTTTTTATCAATTTGGGGAACTTTTTTCTCCAGGGTATACCACTTTTTTAGCGTTACCTGGGACATCCCTACAGGCTACACTAAATTAATTTTTCTTTTTAATTCTCATTCACTTTAGGCTTTTGCTTTCAAATAAAACAGAAATGTAACCGACTTTCTTTCAAAAAAGTCATTCAATTAATTAATTTTTGTGGGGATTTTAAGAAGACGGTTCGTCTCACGGTCTCACTTACCTTTTTTTTTCAGGGTGAATCCCTAAAAGTTTTCGGCTAAAAAAACCTTTTCATAGAAAAACAAACAGGATTAAGTTGCTGTTGTTGTTCGACTTGATACTTCTTTCTCAAGATCGACAATATTTTATAATTGCAATTAAAAAAAAAATTATTATTTGGAAATAGAAGGCACGTAGTTTCTGGACACAAACAGCGAAGAGAACAAAGGAATTTACGATAACCGGTGTCAAAGAAAAAATTGATCCTTTTCAAAAATAGTCTAGGTATAATTAATTATTAAATTTACTAATTTTCTTTTAAACAAATCTCTTGAATAAATATTGAATTTTTCAGAAGTTTTTAATTTTGTTGTTTTCATTTTTCGTCAATAATAATAGTTTATATAAAATCAGGAACGACAGATTGCGATACAATGTTTTTTATATATATATTATATATATATATATATATATATATATATATATATCATCTGTACGTAGAATATTTTTGAGAAGGAATAAAAAAATTTTTGACACCGGTTATAGTAATTTCTTTGTTTTGTTGGATGCTTGTGTTCAGAAACTACATTCGTTCTGTTTTCAAATCCTTTCTTAATTGCTGTTCATAAATATCAAGTCCAACAACAGCAGCAACATAACCCCGATTGTTTTTCTCTGAAAAGCTTCGCCCTGAAGAAAAGGTAAGTTACTTGAAAGACCGCCATGGACTTCTTCCTAAAAGCATCGAAAACCGCAAAATAAACATAAATATATTCTCTGAAAGAAATTTGGTTACATTTCAGTTTTATTTCAAAGATAATAGCCTATGAAGAGTAAAGACCAAAGTTTTTTAAAATTATTTTAAAAAATTGTTCCTTCTTTTCAGAACATTCTAAATTTTGATAAAAAAAAACCTTGTTTCTCCGGAACTACTAAAAAAAATAACATAAAATTTTTAGCACTTTTTTTTTGTATGACACATTAATTTGGAAAATCTTGCAAAAATAAAAATAATTATCAGATGTTCAAATGAAACTTTCAGAAAATATTCATAGATGAGGGAAATTGTTATAAATATGTTTTTTTTTTATTAAACTCATACCAGAAATATCTTTTAATATTTATTACTCCCCCCCCACACACACACAACTTAATTTTATGAAAACTCTAGAAATTCGATCGAATACAGTTTAGTGATTACAATAGTTAAAAGCACAAGGCTTCGAGGAATGAAAATCATGTTTTTTTGTTGTTTTTTTTGTTGGACCGTCCGAACACACACACCCCCCCCCCCAACCTGAAAATCAGCTCTGAATGGTAACATACAAAACGCAATAAAACAAAGACATTATTTCATTTCAAATGCTTTTATTTGCTTTTATGAATATGGAAAATATTTTCTGAAAGCAAAAAATTTTTTCGATGAAAAATGAATTTTTAATATAATTATTTGTTATTTCTTTAATTATAATAGATTTTTACATTTAAGTTGTTAAATTATTATAATATTAGTTAAAAGCTGTATTCACTTTCATAAATGTCTTTATGAGATACATCTTTTTTACCACATTGTAAATTATATCGTTTTGACTAATCAGAAGACCCACAGTAATTAAGAAATGTAATTTTGTGTTTATAATCGGGCTCTTATTATAAATTATGGAAGACCAACCAGAAAACAATTACGTTGTGTTATTTGAGTTAAGCATGGTTCTCTGCTGTTAAGGCCTTTACTTTTGCGAAACACGTGTAGAGAAGTTAATTTGATTTTTCAATTTCAACTGAGAAGGGTACCTGCAAGTATCATCTTATGAAATTTATATGATCTTATTTTTATATTAATTCAGTTATGACATTTTTCCATAAATGAAATATCAAAATTAATAATAAAATGAATGGAAATACGAATAACACAGTAAAATGTAATAAATGCATATAAAATTATAGTATTTTAAGTACACTTCTGATAAAATTTCCTAAGAAAGGTACCTATAAATTAATTAGATATCTTTCTTATGAAATTTAATTTCACTCTCAACAGTCTTATTTTAATTTCGTTATAATATATTTTCCATAAAGCATCGTAAACATAAAGGTGAAAACTAAATACAAAAAAAAAATAGAGCGCTGAAACAAATTATTCTCATGTAATTTTATCACAGAAATTTCAACACTGACTAAGGGGATACAGGCCTCAAAAAATATTGCCACAAAATGTTTTAATAACAAACTATTCAGTACACGTTCGTTAATGAATATGGACTGAAAATGTTTATGATATTTGAAGGGTAATGGTTCCCAAGGCTTGTCCAGTTGACCATTACTCTTACTGAGCTGAGTAGTGAGTTTCATCCAATGCAAAATCCTATCCTATGCCCAATACAAAATTCAACACCCTACAACCAGGGGTTATAATTTTGTGGATGTTCTCAACAAATCTCTACTACAACTACAAACAGGTTGGACTGCTATACAATAACAAGGCTCGGCTGCTGATATAGCTGTTGCTACTTGGCCAACATCAGTCTATAATATATCTGAAAATCACTTGTTTGTTCTCTGTCTTTTCTTTGATCACTAACAGCCTTTCTATATATATATATATATATATATATATATATATATATATATATATTCTGTTCTCTGTATATACTTAACCAACTTCTACCTTTTTGATTTCTCATGTGAAGATTTAATTACTGGGTCTTTATGTATTAAAATTAGTTTTTTCTTGCAAGAAGCACATTTACTGTCTAAAATAAAAAATTCTTTTCAAAATAGAGGAATTTGTTTCCTAGATAATAGAAATGTATTCTCCATCTCTCCTATTCCTTTCTCTTTGATTTTTACCACACTGTGTCAATTTCTGCCAAAGTGTTTCTAACCAGAGAGAGAGGGAGTCTCTCCCTTTCCTTTTTTTACAGAGATTAAGACAAATTCACTTTAATTTCAAACATTGCATTTGGCTATGGTAAAATTTCTTAAAATTACTGCAGTGATTTTTGTGGGGATGTTCAGATTGACCCCCTTTTTTCCTGACTGAAGAATGGCTGGAAAATTTATATGAATGCAACTGAAGGAAATGATGAAACTCATCGCTTTTCAGCAAAATATTCAAGCTGCATTTTCTGCTATTTCTACCACTGAATCCCTTTCCCACCCTGCTTAGTTCTTCCAGAGTAATTGACTACAACCTGTACCTGTATCTCTCTTCTCTTTGACTGAGCCTTAGTGACAACTGTGGAAGAGTTCTAATCCTCTTCATCTTCTACCAAAAGAAAGCAAGCTTTTATTGCATATCGGCTTACAAAATAGAAATGTATACACTTTTCAGATGAAAACTTTATGTACGATGACATTTGTACTAAATATAACAAAACAGACACATCTTTGTATAAATCAAATAAATGCATTAAATTTTGGGACCCCGACCCTCACTTGTCATTTTTGAAACAAAGAGCATCAGTCCTACCTCAATATTCCTAATCTGCTAAATGACTTTAAAAAATGTAATTTGAAGTAGAACAGACAGCAAGATAATCTTGTACCAGGTGGTACCAGTTATTGACTTGTTCATGTTGCCAGTGATGCCAGTTCAAGATGAAGTTTAAAAATCTTAAGAATCAACAGATAATTTTTAAGATCCATATTTGAATTGTTTCTGAATTGACACTCTTCTGATTTTAATCATATACGTTCCATAAGATATGAAATGATGCTGAAGCAATCTTGTTTCACTACAAAATGTTTGATCTATTGCTTCATTGAAATAATAATTACATGTATCATACATAATATAGACATACATTATTCACTGACAATATATTTATGTTTCTTTTCTTTACAGATGTTTTGGGTGTACAAAACCTACATTGAAGATTGAAAATTTCAATGAGGAAAAAAGATATTGCACTATCCATGAAAATACAGTAAAATATATGCTACATCGATCTCTGTGTTAAAAGCATGACAATGAACTTTTCTGGCAGGAAATAATATATTTGAAATGTGTGATTTATCTTTCTACAAAAACACATTTAGTGTTATGTATGAATAAACGGAAAAGATAGGCCATATTCATGTGACATCTGCTAAACTATTGTGAAGTTGGACATAATAGGCCAGATGGAAACACATATTATAAAGAAACCATATTTTTGTGTAGTTTGTCGATATCCATTTTCACAGAAGTCACACTTAGTGGCACATCTGCGTACGCACACTGGAGAGAAACCTTATTCTTGTGAAGTTTGTGGATCTGCATTTTCAGAGAGGTCAAATTTAGTGAAACATGTGCGTATACACACTGGAGAGAAACCATACTGTTGTGAAGTTTGTACATCTGCATTTTCACAGAAGCCACATTTAGTGGCACATATGCGTAAACACACTGGAGAGAAACCATATACTTGTAAAGTGTGTGGATCTGCATTTTCAGATAAGTCGAAATTAGTGAGTCATATGCGTACGCACTGTGAAGCGGTGCCACATTCTCATGAAGTTTGTGGATCTGCATTTTTAGAGAAGCCAGATTTGGTAAATCACATGTGTACACACACTGGAGAGAAACCATATTCTTGTGAAGTTTGTGGAACTGCATTTATACGGAAGTCACATTTAGCAGCACATATGTGTATTCACACTGGAGATAAACCATATTCTTGTGAAATTTGTGGATCTGCATTTTCAGGAAAGTCAACTTTAGTGCGACATATACGTACTCACACTGGAGAGAAACCTTATTCTTGTGAAGTTTGTGGATCTGCATTTTCACGGAAGTCAGTTCTGATCACGCATATGCGTACACACACTGGAGAGAAACCATATTCATGTGAAGTTTGTGGATCTTCATTTTCAGAGAAGTCAAGTATGATCAGACATATTCGTACACACACTGGAGAGAAACCATATTCTTGTGAAGTTTGTAAATCTGCATTTTCACAGAAACCAGATTTGGTTAGACATATGCGTACGCACACTGAATAGAAACCATATTCTTGTGATCTTTGTGGATCTGCATTTTCACAGGAGACGCATTTATTGAAATATGCATGCACACACTGGATAGAAACCATAATCTATTGACATTTGAGCATCTACATTTTCAGGGAAGCTTGACTTGGTCAAACATGTGCATACACACACTGGAGAGAAACCATATTCTTGCTAAGAGTGTGGATCTACATTTTCATGGAAGTCAAATTTTGTCATTTATATATATGCACACACTGGAAAAAATCTGTGATTTTTTTGATCTCCATTTCCATGTAAGTGATCTTTGGTGAGCCATCTGTATATATACACTTATGACAAAAAATGTTCTTGTGATCCATGCTGATTTGTATTTTGAGAGAAATCAGATTAATGCATCATATGAATGCACAATAAACAGAAATTCTATCTTAGTGCACATTTAGTTTCTGAATCAGCAGAGAATTCTTTTTAGTGCCTCATGAGAAAAACAGTAGAAATGAAAAAATATTCTTGATAGCTTTTTTTTTTTTTGATATTTTCTGTGCAACATGAATCATTTTTTTGTAAAAATTGTAATGCATTATTTTCAAATACTGCAAAATGTAATAGACATGTCGTGGTAGTCTTAGGTGCCAATTCTGCATCAAAGTAAAACTAAAACTCTTGAAGTGTTTGGATATGCATTTTCAGTCAAGATAGTAAAAATAGTAAAATATATTAATTTTTTTGATGTTTGACTATAACCTGAACAATAAAAATGTATTTTCCATCTGTCCTATACATTGTTTCTCTTTCATTATTACTGCAACTTAAAAATTTCAGTGGAATTGTTCCTAACTAGAGTGAGAATGAATCTTTTCACCTTTCTTTTTGCCTAAGTTAAATCATTGTTTTTATAGACATTAGAACAAATTGACTTTTGTTCATTCCAAACAACGTATTTAGCTGTGGTGAAATGACTTAGAATTAATGCAGTGAGTTTTAATATTTAGATTATGTTAGAACATAGGTCATGATTCAGACAAGATCCTGTTTCTTCTCTGAGTGAACACTTCTATCTTCCCTTTTGGCACACCAATCTCACTCGCCATATTGTAAGCAAAGGGCGCCAGTCTTGCCTAAGTATTCCTACTCTGCTAAATGACATAAAAAAACACAATTTAAAATTGACCAGTCAGCAAGACAATATAGAGAATGAAATCCCAGAGTTCTTACCTCTTGAGCAATATGTCTTTTATTTTTCGATACAATCAAAACGGAGTAGTCCTTTATGAACTATTAGCAGAAGATGTTAAATACTTCTATCTTCTCTTCTATATTTGAAGCCAAATTCTCATCTGATATAATAGAATATGCATACACTTGTGTTCCCCCTCAATGATTGGCTGGTGTCCGTCATAAATACCAACAGATGTGTAGGTTAATCGAGAGCCTTAGTCTGAGATCTAAGTCTATAATGACGCCCATTGGACTACGCCATTGATCTACACTTCTCACCTGCGACTATGACGCATACCTATCGATTACTGCTACCGTATTCTACTTGGTTATAGTAGCCAAAACCACTTAGCTATTTCGTTCAAATGTATCCCTTTTTGGGACATATCACCATCTTATGAACATTTCTCTTAATGATAATTTTAAAATAATTCAGCAAATGATTTTATCGTCACTGGATTTGTGGTGATTATTAGGATTCTATTGTCAATTACTTTGCATTTGAGAAATGGTGTATTTATTGTGGTCACCATACTTCTAATCCGTTTGATTAAGATCAAAATGTAGTATCTGTTCTAGTCAGCTTAATCTGATTCTCCTTCTTCACTTCTATCTTCCCTTTGTTCTTACGTCCACACATTCGACATATCTATGATTTAATTAATTAAAAGTTAAAAAAATAAATTTACAATATTGAGTTAAGAAAATACTTAGTATTTAAAACCGAACTTCTGTTGATTGGAATAATCTTTTCTTGTTTTCAGTAAAATCGATGATTTCCAGATATTTATAAACAAAAGTTAAATTCTCCATTTTAAAACTCTTGTAAAAATAAAATTTGCATTTTTCAAAGGTTATTTGAGTATAATTAGAAAACAAAGTTTATCTAATCCAATTTGAAACAAAACAGAACTTAGATTTTTTAGCTAGAAAAACAGTAGAAAATAAGAAAAGCATTTCTTAACTATGGTAGCTTGTTAGGTGTCAATTGATGGTATTGACAGCTGAGGTCGGCAGAAATTATTGGATGGTTGAACAAAAGTGACAAATTCTACAAATTTTGTGTGATCTTATTTAACTACTCAGCAAATTTTGCAAATTAACAAATATTTTAAGCAATCTAATATTAATTATTAGATAATTTAGCTTTATAGACTTACATTTGAAGATGCTTTCTGGAAAATTAATAATAAAATTTTAAATACTATACAACAACTAAATGAATTTAGAATTCCATAATTAGATAGTAAAAATTAATATAACATACAATTTCATAAATAAGAAAGGTACCTGTTGTAATCCAGAATGAAGATGATATTTCATCATTCTAAAACCAAACTTTCCAGCAGTGATGATTTATGATAAGGATATTCCATCCTCCTGGATATCAAGATAAAAATTTCATCATCTGAAACATCCTGGCTACCAGTGATGATAGATGATAATGATCTTACATCATTGTAAAATCTGAAACTTCATCATCATAAAAATAACCCTTGCACGAAAATCAAAGAAAATTGGGACAGTAGACTAAGGTCAGTAGAGTCGAGTAACAGCAGTAAAATTGTCATCAATTTCAACACATGTCTCAAGATCTCATTGTTTTTTGTATTTGTTCTATGTTTTATTCATTTCATTCAGTGGGTACAAAGGAGGGGGTCACTATTTCTCACATGGTATCTACTATGCAATATTAGTTCACTTTATTAATTTAGCATTATGAACGGGTAAAGCACTCCTCTTAAACATGGGAATTTTTTTTTATTTGAACATATGGAGTGAGCGTAGCATGCAACAGTATCGAGCCGAATAATTCAGATTTCACTGAAAAAATTAAGTGGGTACAAAGTGGGGGATCACTATCTATTTCTCTCATTCTTTCCACTGTGGATTCTTATTCCTCTTTATTCATTTAGCATTATGAACAGGAAAATGTCTCCTCTGAAAACAGAGAAATTTTTTTTTTAATTCAAACTTATGGAGTGAGTGTAGCATGCAACAGTGTCGAGCGAATTAATTCAGATTTCTTTGAAAAAATAGACTGGGTACAAAATGGGGAATCACTATCTATTTCTCTCATTCTTTCTACTATAGATTTTTATTTCTCTTTAATAATTTAGAATTATAAACAGCTAAATCACTACTCTTACACCCGGGAAATCTGCGGTAATCACTGCATGGCCTCCAAGCCCCTTCTTGTGCCCTGAGAACCATATGAAGTGGAGATGCATAAGGGCTTGAGGACGGACGTTTGATCCCTAGATCCAGCATCTGTTGGAATTCAGCTTTTGCTGTTTTATATTTATCCGGGGATAGCCTACGAGGTTTTGAAAACACAGGTGGTTCTGTCGTATGAATTTTATGCACAGTGTTGTGCTTGACGGACTCCGTGTAGGTAAATGGACGTATGAGAGAAGGGAATTGATTTAGAATGTCCTGAAGAGAGTTGTTTGCTGGGACAGCGACGCATAACTTAGTAGAGGTGAGTTGAGAAATAACACCGTGGTTTGTAAGTTTCGTCGTTGTGTCACATAGTTGGCGTTTGGACAGGTCGACTGTTAGCTCGTAGTATGCTAAAAAATCAGCACCAAGTATCGGAAATTTAACATCAGCCACAGTGAAAAAAGCCACTGGAAGTTTCTGCGTAAACCAATATCCAATTTCATAGACTGTTGAGTGTTGTCCGTAGGTCTGGATATGTGTGCCATTCGTGGCGCGCAAAGTAACCGAAGATTTGTCTTCGAAAAGGTAGGTATGGGTGGTATAACGCTGATTTGTGCGCCAGTATCGACGAGGAATGACTCTCCTGAATTAAGAATCTTTAAAAATGTTACGATAATCCGCCACAATAAACATTGAATCATTGACGATTGTGGAGAATATGGCAACGTCACAAATGTATCGTGATTGTAGCCAAATATGACGTTCTATTTTGTTGAAGTGGATGGGTAGGTTAATTAGACGTAAAGTTGAAAACAATTTTTTTATGTTCAGGAAGCTTCTTAAAGGGGCCTGAAGATAAAATTAAAAATGTGGGACATCGATGATATACGTTGCTTTATAGACGGCAAAACTTAGCAAGACGAATAAACCAAATAAGGTAATTACCCGTAGAGGGTGGACCATTATATACTAATAAAATTATAGCTATTACTTGCAAGGTCGATACATCTTTATTAGACCTCGTATCATAAATATCAGGCATTTATTTTTGAATGCCAAGAAATCTAAGGAATTTTAATCACGAGGAACCGCATTTTGTCTGACACCGCTACATAGCGTTCGTCTGTTATTATCATGCGAAAATCTGAAAGACCAAAGTAATTTCGTGTTTTTTTCCATTTTTTAATTCTTGTCATATTCGATACAATTTCATTTATCAACTGAACGAAAAATACAAAACTTGGTTCTTCGATTGAAGGAGGAGAAATCTCAAGGAAATCATTTGAAAACACAAACAAATCAGAAGATTTTTTTTTTCTCATTGAATTTTCTCGTCTGAAAGGTAAGTGAAGGAATAATGATAATTTTTATAGAAGACAAAAACTGAAAATTCACTTGTGATCATCTCAGAAAACTGTACTAAAGAAAAAGAGTATATATTTTTAACATTTTTTTTCTCTATTTTTTCCTTCTCAGTTAAAAATTTCCATGTTCAAGTGATGGTAATAAAAATATTTTTTTTTTTTTGCTTCTGTTACCCTCCCTACAACTAATTTTATGAAAACTCTAGAAATACAAATTATGTTTTTTAGTGAAATTGGTTAAAACTAAAAGAAAGCAATCCTCATTTTTTTTATTTTTTTTTGTAAAATCGAACGAGCATTTTCCAGAATTCAGCTTTGAATTTTAAACATAGCCTTTTAAAACGAATCAATAAAAAACAAAGAATTTCAAAAGCATTTAGTTGAATTTATGAATAAAGAGTGACAAAGACAATATTGTCTGAAGGCAAAATTTGTTTTCAGTGAAAAATAAATTTTACAACAATTATTATTTGTCATTTCTTATATATTTTTTTTTTTTTTTTTAGATTTTTGTTCAGTGAAAGGCTGTTTATTTTAGACAATGGTGTTTGAAGTAGATATCTTTACAGATTATAAATTATACAGCTTTATTACAAGCTGAAAACGACCAGTATCTACAAATAGAATTTAAACTTCTCCTTGTGTCTATAAAAACGGTTTCATTTCAAATGTACGGATGTCCCCAAGAGGTGTGAAAACATCACGTGGTTTTTCTCATGTGTTTAATCGATTTATTGAAAACAGAAAAATAAAAATAGTCTGGGTTTTCAATACCTTTTTAAATATATGATTAGTAAATATAGTTTTAATAACAATATTCCCTAAAAGATTATCTCATCGAAGGTGAACTTTAAAAGATGTAAAAAATCTTTATAAATTATTCAATTTTAAATTAAAATGAAAACAAAAATTGTCTTTAAAAGTAAGTAAAGGCTTCTCTATCTAATTAAATAATGTATTTAGTTTTATTACGTTTTTTTTTCTTTTATTTTGTGATTCAGAACAGATTTTGGTAATTTTTTTACAAAAAAATAAAATCAGTGATTTTTTAAATTCTTCAAAAAATTCTACTTCCAATAATAATAGTCATTACAAATTATCTCGATGAATTTCAAAAATAAAAAAGGAATAAAAAATTTTAAATTATAATCCAAAAATACTTCGATCCTTCCTCTTAACTTAATAATACCCTAAAATTTTATAAATATACATAAAATTATACTAGAATTTTATCTACATTTCTTATGAAATTTTATCTCACTCACGTTTAAGTTATTATTTTAATTTTTTTATAGTACAGTGTAACCCGGATATAAGAGAGTTGTCGGGACCAGAGAAGAAGTCTCTTATATCCGGGTTTGGTCTAATTTATATACATTAACACAGGGTCTAATTTGGGACCAGAGAAAATCTCTCTTATATCCGGGTTTATCTTATATCCGAGTTACACTGTATTTGTAATTTTTCCAGAAATTATCAACAAATGGAAGGTGAAAGCTAAAGAACTGAAAAAAAATATTAAACTGAAACAACTAAAAGTTTCTCTTACTTTAAATATCACGAGGAAAATAAGCTGGTTCACTTAAAACTAGAAAAGATTATATCACTTCTGTCCCTCCGTATGATAACTTGCCTCTCACGTTAGGTGTCAATACATGTGTGGCAGACTTCACCACATTAACTTTTGATTAGGAAACAAGGCTAACTCAAGAAGGATAATCAAATGACATTGTTACATGTATTTTAACAAGATCTACAATATCAAACAACGATGTGAAAGAAAACATGCATTTACGTAAGAAAGGTTGAATTGAACATGAGTTGCCTTTCTTTATCTGTTATTTTGGGTTCAGTGAGAGAGTTATTTGGTTTAAGGTTCACTGGAAAAATGTTCATGAGAGTCTCTTGTAATGATTGTTCTTGAAAGATATTGCTGTGTAAAAAGAGTTTTTGTGAGTGTGTACAAGTTATGTTCAGCATGTGAGTGTGTGAGTGAGAAGGTTGGCGCATGGTTTCAACTGTCGTTGATTCATTTGGCAGTTGAGTTCTCACCGAGATGAAAAATATTTTTGCTTAAATAAATGACTATAGGCTCGAAATCATTATGCGGGAAGAATTATTCTTCACGTGCAAACAATCTGATTGGTTGGCATCGTCCAATCATTGAGTGAGCTTTGGGTAGAAAGCTTCTGTGATCCATTTCTCCCAAAAGTGAACGAAAAAATAGAACGATTACAAAATTGTCACATTAATGCAATTTGTAAATTGCCTGTAGAAATGCAGTGGTGATTTATTAACCAATGAATGCTTGGCATTGTAAATGTAATTTGCATGTTTATATGTATGTTCATGTGGAATAGATCTGCACATTTTATGAAACCATCACTTGTCAATCATCATCATTGTTAAGACATGTTTTTTTCTTATTTTAAACTACATATTGCAAAGAATGTAATGTTTGTTTGAAAATATATTAAATAAGCTTTAAATTTTTAAATTTTCTTCAAATTGTTTACAAAATCATAAAAAGTGGCTGAAATATCAATTTTTAGTAATTTCACTGACTCAAAAAAAAACAAAAAACAGCATAGTATTATGAAAAAAGGCGCAAACTTAATTAAAAGAAAGTTTTATCGTTAAAATGTTTATAATAGGAAAGACTAAATCATTTTTTCTAATTATTTTCTTAAATTTTTAAATAATTTCTAGTATATTTGAAATTTTGGTTAAAAATCTAATTTTTATTGCATTAGCAGTCAGCATGACAATATTTACGATTAATTTAGGTATAGCCAAAAAATTTGCTAAAAAACACCATATTGACTTCTTTCTTATTGAGTAGACAGAATGACTGCCATTACTGGCTTTGTTTACATATGTTTACCTCAAGTGGTCATTAAAATGTTGTGCTCGATTACAATTTATATCCTGCTAATGAATCAAAATTTCAATAAATCTTAAATAGTTATTGATCTCATTTTCTGATAAGGTCATGTATGGATGCCCATATTTCCAAAAATTGGCACATTTATAAATGCACAAAATAATTCAGAAATATTTTTAAAAAGAATTCTGATAATGTCATGTATGGATGCCCATATTTCCAAAAATTGGCACATTTATACATGCACAAAAGAATTCAGAACTATTTTTAAAATACTGTGCTCACTGAATTGTACCAAGCTTTTCAATTTATGATGAGTAAATAGAGTTTTTATTTAATAACAGTATCACCTAACTGATGCAGACGCACACACACACACATATATATATATATATATATATTAGTCATTGTGGTAAGTTTTAGATATTTTGGCTTTATAGACTGAAATGTTAGAAAATTCCCAATAAATGTTAAATAATTATTGCTCTTATTTTCTGATTATATGATGTATGGATAGCCATATTTACAAAAATTGGCAGATTTATACCTACACAAAAAAAATCAAAATTCTTTTTCAAATACTGTGCTTGCTGAATTAAGCTTTTCGATTTATGATTAGTAAATACAGTTTTTACTTAATAACTATAATCTCCTATCTGATGCAAATTAATAATGACAACAGTCCAAATAATATAATGTAAATATCAACAGTGCCTCATCTCAAAAATATAGACAGATAATATCTACTATATCTACAAAAGTATATTTAATGTCTTCATTTCCTTACCAACAAACTGTTTCAGCATTAATGACCCAGAGTAAATTAACCAATCTTAATTTGCACTTCAGTTTGTTTTTTTCTCATTCCTGTGTTACAATCAAATGTTTTCATCCATTTTTCATGTTCTTAATTTCCACAATTTACTGTTGTTAAATGAAAACATTTTTTTCAAACAATATATAATTAAATCAAGTGGACAATAGCACATTAATTGTGGAAATTATTTCATTATTCTTGTTTTTTTTTCCAATTTTAACTATAAGGTGAATAAATAGAAGGTGGTATTAACAAAAATCTTCTTTTTGACACTGATGAGAATGATGTATTCTTTGGTACCGAACAGAGATGGCTGCGACAGATAATCTCATACCAGCTATAGACTTGATCATTTTGCCAGTGGTGGTATTCTAAAACGAGGTTTAAGAAAAATTGATAATCAAGATATTTTTCAAGATTCATATTTGAATTATTTTTGAATTGACAATGTTCTGATTTAAATTTCATACATTTCCTAAGATATGACATCATATAGACATTTTTTTGCAGTTTATCACAGTTTGAAATTCTTTTAAAAATCAATTATAATTTTTTTAAAACCTATTTTAAGAAAATCATAAATTATAATGTTTATTTAAAATATTTTAAAACCAAGATTAACTTAGTTTCTGCGCCGAAAAGACATAGATTGAAAATAAATATTGTTTCACTGCAAATTGGTAGAGTCTGCTCCTGCATTATAGAAATAATAATTACATGTATATCTCATAATATTGACTGCTTTAATATATTATTCACTTCCCCTATTAATAGATCATTTATGTCTTTTTTCTTTACAGATGTTTTGGCTGTACAAAACCTCAGTGCTTATTACTTAGAATGCCAATGAAGGAAAAGACATTTCACTTTCCATGAAACACAGACAAATATATGCTACAAGGTTCATGTGAAAGTGATGAATTGACATTGTCAAAAGCCTAATAATGAACATTACATGGCATAACATAATGTACTTTGAAATCTGTTAATCTATTGTGAAGTCAGAGATAAAGGGCCAAATGGAAAGAAATATTACAAAGAAACAATATTCTTGTGAAGTTTGTGGAACTGCATTTTCAAGGAAGCATTATTTAGGGATACATATGCGTACACACACTGGGGAGAAACCTTATTCTTGTGAAGTTTGTGGATCTGCTTTTTTACAGAAGCCGGATATAGTGAGACATATGCGTACACACACTGGAGAGAAACCATATTCTTGTGAAGTTTGTAGATCTGTATTTTCACAGATCAGTCACACATATACGTACACACACTGGCGAAAAACCTTATTCTTGTGAAGTTTGTGGGTCTGCATTTTCACAGAACACACATTTAGTGACACATATGCATATACATACTAGAGAGAAACTATATTCTTGTGAAGTTTGCAGATCTGAATTTTCACAGAAGGCAGACTTGGTTAATCATATGCATACACACGCTGGAGAGAAGCCATATTCTTGTAAATATTGTGGATCTGTATTTTCAAACAAGTCCAATTTGGTCAAACATGTGCGTACACACACTGGAGAGAAACCCTATTCTTGTGAAGTTTGTGGATTTGCATTTTCAGAGAAGTCACCTTTAGTGACACATATGCGTACACACACTGGAGAGAAACCTTATTCCTGTGAAGTTTGTGGATCTACTTTTACACGGAAGCCACATGTAGCAAGACATATGCGTATACACACTGGAGAGAAACCATATTCTTGTGAACTTTGTGGGTCTGTGTTTTCACAGAAGTCACAATTAGTAAGGCATATGCGTACACACACTGGAGAGAAACCCTATTCTTGTGAACTTTGTGGATCTGCATTTGCAGAGAACGCAGATTTGGTTAAACATACGCGTACACACACAGGAGAGAAACCATATACCTGTGGAGTTTGTGGATCAGCATTTTCACAGCAGCATGATTTGGTCAAACATATGCGTACACACACTGGAGAGAAGCCGTATTCTTGTCAATATTGTGGATATGCATTTTCACAGAAGTCACATCTAGTGAGACATATATGTACACACACTGGATAGAGACCATATTCTTGTGAAGTTTGGAGATCTGGATTTTCATGTAAACCAAATTTGCTCAGTCATATGCATTGACACAGTATAATATGAATTTTGTGGATCCCCATTTTCATGGATGTGAATTTAGTGAACCATCGGTCTATATATACTAGAGAAATTATTCTTGAGATGTTTGCTGATATGTATTTATAGAAACCCTATCTTAGAACACATTTAGTTTCTGAATGAGTAGCAAATTCTTTTTTAGTGCATCATGAATAAACTTGTAGAATTAAAAACCTGTAGAAATGAAATAAAACATTCTTGTTAGGTTTGTGGGTATACCTTTTCTGGGAAGTCCTATTATGTGATCAATATGAATCATATTGTAAAAGCTGTAATGTACTAATTTCAAATATTACAAAATTCAATAGGCATGCAGCAGTGCTTATAAGTGTACATCCTGCATTGCAATTGCATAAAGATCTTCCCCCATCTGTACATTTCAGGGGAGTAACTTAATTTTCCCATGAAACATTGCACAAAACCAACCCTGAACAGTTATGTTATAGTTTAAGGAAGTTATTGCTGGTTGATATTTAGTGAAGCCCTTCAATATAGTTTCAAACATAACTATTCTTTCAGTATCCTAATCATTTTCAGATGGAGATGGTTTTGACAGTAATTAGTACATAGATATTTTGTTTCTATAAAAATGTTGTATTTTTGTTGCTAACTTTTAGTAAATACTTCCCAAATCATTTGGTGTTGTTGTTTCAAATTTTCTTTACTAGATTTTTTTATTTCTTTCCCATTTTCTTTCCTTCTTTCTTTAGGCAGTGGATTGTATGGGTGACATGAATAGACATCAATGTTGCCTCATGTGACAATTTCTTTGTTATTTTTTATTTGAAGCACTTAACTTATTGCAGTTTGTCAACCCTTGTTTTAAACAATGTGATGGACAGCAAAACCAAAAACCTTGCAAAACCACATGGTTGCATCTAAACATGTACACACACTCCAGAGAAACCATTTTCTTGTGAAGTTTATGGTTCTGCATTTTAAGACAAGATAGACTGAGATTAAAAAAATAAATTTTGTCTAAAAAATTTACTTTTCAAAATAAGTTAATTATAGATGTTTTAATATCTCATGTGCAATAAAAATGTAGTCTCTACTTATCCTATTCACTCTTCATCTTTTATCATTACCACATCGGAATAGTCAATTATTAATTTTAGATGCTTGCATATCTCATGTGCAATAAAAATGTATTCTCTACTTATCCTATTCATTCTTCATCTTTTATTATTACCAAAACTCAATTTCACTTGAATTGTTTCTAACCAGAGAGAGAGTCTCACCATCTTTCTTTTTCCCTAAGTTAAATCCTTTTGTTTTCCAGACTTTCTTTCATCCCAACCAATGTATTTAGCTCTGGTGAATTTACTTAGAATTACTGTGGCAGTTTTGTGATGTTCAGATTGTGTCAGAACATAAGTTATGCTTCAGATGAGATCCCATTTTTTTCCTGAGTGAACAACAAGAGGAAAAGTTGTAATAATGCCACTGAAGGAAAAGATAAAACCTGTTGCTGGTCAGTAGACAATTGTGGCTGCATTTTTGGCTATTTCTACTTCTTTCAGCTACTTTCTAATTCCTCCAAGATTAATTCAACACAACCTTTACCTACCTCTGTCTCCCAACTGGGGAAGAGTTGTAATCCTCTTCATCTTCTTCCACAAGAAAGCCAACTTTTCTTGAGTAGTGGCTACACTTTTCAAATGAAAATTTTATGTAATGTGACTATATACTAATATAATAAAACACGCATATCTCTGCATAAATCAAACAAATATACTAACATTGGCATCCACTTTATTTCCCAGGTTTTGAGCAAAGAGTGTCAGTCTTGCCTCAATATTCCTACTCTGCTATACAATTTAATTCAAAGTAAGGTGAAGCTGAACAGTCATCAAGACAAAATAGTGCTGATGGTATTAAAAAGCACTCACTAGATGGTAACTATTTTCATTGATTACCTCACTCTTGTTCCATAGTTCAATATTGTGCATCTGAAAAAGGTGTAGAATCTGTTCTCATCAGCTTAATTTGATTCTCTCTCTCCACTTCTATCTTTCCTTCTTTCTTTCATCTTCTAGGCCCTTTCACTAAGATCAAGGTGTAGTATCTTCTCATCAGCTTAATTTGATTCTCTCTCCACTTCTATCTTCCCTTCATTCTTATGTCCACAGATTCGAGTTACTTATGATTGAAAATTAATTTTTTTAAATGAATAATATATCATGAAGCTTTTATTTTAGTTTTAATTTCAAGCTAATAGATTAAATTTAATATTTCTAATAAGAAATATACTTTGCTGTATTTGAAAACTAATTTAAATTGGCTGAAATGAGTTTTCAATTTTAAATTGCTGAAATTTTTTAATATTGTGCCATTTTTCATCACAATATAATTCAATATAAGTCATCGCCATATAATAATAATAATAAAATATATTCTAAAATTAAATATACTTTCCTTAAACTTTATTAGAACAATATTAGATGATTTAAATTTTTCTGAATCTGATTTGAAACAAATATTACTTTGAGTTTAAAATATCACCAAAAATTTTTTAACACAGTCATAGATGCATATTTAAGATGTTGACAGCTTGTATGGTAGATGGTATGTTTTTTTTGTTGGATATATTTAAAAATAATTCGGGAATATAACATGTGCACCTTTTTTATATAAGTTTAAGTACTTTATAAACTTACAAATTTAAGAAAATATACTCCGTAATCTTATATTTTATTGAATTTTAGATTTTCTGGTTTTAAATTTACTATAGTTATCACTATTATTTTCTAATGATATCATATATGAACATCCATATCTACAAAAATCTGCACTTTATTCAACTTTTATTTAATGGCAATATCACCTAAGAGGGACAAATTAATGTAGAAAATTAAAAGCTTCAAAATTTTATAAATTACTCTAAAGAATTTTTTTAAAAATGGAAACAATTCTTGTAAAAATTAATTATTCTTAAAACATTTTTCTTAAAACAATAATGTTCATAATATATCTTATTCATAAAACAAATCTTTTCTGAATAAATAATGTCTTAATTGTATTGCACTTTTTATTTTACAAATTCAGAGCAGAAAATTTAATTTCTCAATAAATTTCTTAAAATTAAAAAAAATGTTGGGTAACAAATCTAGAAAAATATGTTTACCAAGATTTTCTAAAAGAAATTTCTTTATTTGTGAATAAGTTTTGGAAGTTTCATTAAAATCCAACAATTATTTGATCTTTGTAAGAATTTCTAAATCAATGTGGTTTTCACTGCAAAAAGATCCCTAGATTTCTAGCAATTGCTAGAGTTCTATGCTAATAGTTTCTTCCTTAACATTTCTTGTACATGAAACTATCTTCCAGCTTTTTGCTTTCTTGGCAACTATGATCTTCAAAAATTTAAATCCAAGATAAACCAGCAGTTAAGAATGAATTTTGAAGATCCTAATATATGATCCTAAATATATGAATTGTGGTAATTCTAAAAATCCACTGATACCAGTCACTGGGTGTTTCTTTGTTTTATAATGTTTTTTCCATGTAAAATAATTATGGAACTCTAATTCTTAAATATATTTTTCAAAAATTCTTGTTCAATTCTTGTAAGAAGCAGCACTAAAAGTTTTGAAATAATCTTAAAATTTTATAGGATAAATATTACCTCATATAATTCCAATGACAGAACCAATGTTAAATAATTTTTAAGAAGTAAAAACATTTTCATGAAGCTATATTGAAAAAAACTGATATCCTTATCCATTCAGAGAAACATTTATAGAGTATTTGTAATTTTGCACCTTTTTATAATGAATTGTTAAAATTATTCTGTCAATCTTGTGTTTCAGTTAATGTGATTTATATATATATATATATTGTTGTTACACAGTGCAGAAACTACATTTTTATTTGCCCTTTTTATATTGGTCATCATTTTGACACCTCCTGATGACTTCCCGTGGCACAAGGAAATCACAGAATAAAGTCACCATATGTGGTCAGTAATTTCTATTGTTCTGATTTGATTGCCAATATTAACCATCATCAGTTTGTAGCTTTTGTTAACTTTCTCCTTACATTTGTCTATTTTCTTTCTCTGTTATTTGAATACTTGTTTAATGTCACCTTATTTCATATATTTATTTTACATTAGTATCTCTCTATATAAAATCCATTCAAAACGTATCTTCATACACTGCTGCAAAATGTAAACTTCTCAGGCTTTCTTTCCTGTAAACTCATTGCAACATTGGAATGCATTCTCTTCAAAAACTTTATATGCATTCATGTATAGAAAGAACTCGCTACCTTCTTTACCTGTTTATTAGACAAATTCTGTTCAAGCCCTCAGCTGCCTTGTTTTTTATTTCTAGTCAAACTTGCTTGTTTTTTGTTTTTTTTTAGACTAACTAGTCTTATCTATTGGCATGTATTTATTTCCATTCTAGTTTTACCCTTTTGGTTATCAAGAAACCTGCCAATGTGTGGAACTTTGTCTTCAGAGTTTTGATTGATTAAGGAGACTGCATGTATACTCTTGGAGGCAATACACTGGCATCTCAGCTTCAGTTACTTCACAACCATCATAACAGCTTTCCCCATCCTTTTACTTTAAATATTTTTGTGGTGATTTTTCTGATGACCTTTCCTCATTATCAGCTTGATTTCATTAATTTTAGCCTTTGTACTCAATTGTCAACTAAGTCCCATCATTTTATTTAGAAAACTTTATACATATTCATCTATGCAAAGAACTCGTTACCTTCTTTACCTATTTATTAGACAAATCATCTCAGTTTTATGTTCATGCCTCCAGCTGACTTTTTTTTTTTATTTCTAGTCAACCTTGCTCGTTTACATTTTTAGACTAATTAGTTTTATTTATATGTATTTATTTCTATTCTAGTTTTACCCTTTTGGTTATCAATAAAACTGCCAATGTGTGGAACTTTGTCTTCAGAGTTTTGATTGATTAAGGAGTTTCTTTGAACATCTTCCAGACTGCACATGTACTCTTAGGGGCAATACACTGGCATCTCAGCTTCAGTTACTTAGCAACCATCATAACATAGCTTCCCCCATCCTTTTGCTATAAATATTTTTGCGGTGATTTTTCTCATGAACTTTCCCTTTTATTCCTTGTTTTAAATGCTTTCATACGCTTTTCTTCTTCCCAAGTTCAAGTTAGGATATTTCTGGCCCAATTTTTCACTTGGTGCAATCTTTCTTAGCAAATTGTGAAGTAAACGTTGTCTTCATAGGCCATTCTTCTATTCCCCAGAGCTCTACCCTTTGTTCATAATCTTTTTGTCATCAACTTTCCTGATGTCATCACTTCTTGACTTGTTTACTATGCCAGTGATATAACTATTTACTCCTATCAATGGTAAGTTTGATATATTCAATAAGGTTAAATTTCAGTTCCAAAAACTTTGATTCTTATCAGAGAAAAGAATATATTTTCTGAAAATGTGAGGGCTGGGAAAGTGTACAGTAAATTTTGAGGGAAAGTTTCCGTTATTTCTGAGCCTTCTAATCTCAACAAATACGGAAAATATGGGCCTCTTTGTGGCAATGAGTATTTGGCATCATCTGTGATAACATCAGATTGGTGACAGTAATACCAGTTAACTCCAGAACTTGTTTCAAGGAAGAAATCTACATGCTGGGCTGTAAAGAATGTCGGCCTTCTACTAAAACTACTCGAGAACTGCTTCATAGGACCTTGAAATTCCTGTTGTTGGCTACTCCTACAAACATACTCAACTACAAATCTTCTGATTGTTTCCTTCTCAACAAGAGATCTGAAAAAACTTCTGCAAGTATTAAGAACAATTTACATGCTGAAAGAACTTATAGGAACTCAGAGAAATATTTTGAGCAAGCCTTTATATGAACATTTTTTCTTCCTTTAAGTTCAAGGAATTTTCTTCTCCTTTTCTTTCTCTCCTATTTCTGTATAGCCCTTTACATTTTTTGTGTATGTAAATAAATATCCACTGTAAACTTTCAAGCTGTTGTTGCTTTTATCAATTCTGTCACCTTTAACCATAACCTTTTCACGTGACAAATTTCCTATACGATGAGTCTAATGGTGATTACAAAGGTGTTTGAAATGATCACTTATTAATCCCTTGGTTTTCATTACTTTTGAGTTGCGCTGTTTAGGTAAAAAGAAATGGATGTTTTTCTCTCTCATCTTCCCACCCAAGATGTAGTATTAAACTTGCTTCAGCATCAACACAGACATATCCTTTTCATTATGAATTATATACTGATATATAAAAAAATAAAAATTAGGTTTTTAATTTTATTACTTTTACTTTTTGTCAATGAAATGTTATGAAAAAAACAGATTGAGATTGCGATACAAACTATTTTTGAGCAAGGGACAAATTATTCTTTTTCACTGGTTACTGCAATTTTTTGTTTGCTGTGTTCGATTTTCAAAAATTTTTAACTTTTTTGATTACTTTAAAAACAGGAAATTTTATTGATTACAAAATTATTCTCCGAGTTAGGAAGAAATATCAAGTCCAACAACAACATCACTTCTTGTTTGTTTTTGTACAAAATTTGTGATTCACTATGTAAAGGTAAGTTAGACGAGCTGTCATGGACTTCAAAATAAAATGAAAAATGCATTTGAAATAACCTCCTTTGAACTTAAATTTCAGTTTTATTTGTAAGGTAATAGCCTAAAACTAATTCAAATTAAAAGTAGATTTTATCCCTTTATATAAATAAAGATTCCATGATTTTAAAAATACTGGCACCTTTTCTAGTCCTTCATTGACAAATCAAACAGTCATTGGCATTTAATTGTAGAATGTAAAGTGTAAACAAATTTGCAGATCTCTTTTAACCTTACATGCAAAGACACTTTTTGCAAAAATGTCATAAAAGTTTAAATTTTAAATTCATTATCGTTACCTTTATTGCTTTCGGAATTGTCATGTATGGTCATCCATATTAGAAAATATTGACATTTTAACACAAAACAAAAAAGTTCCAAATACTCTTTAAAACTCTGAACTTTTGAATTGTAATCAACATTTCATTTAAATAGATACCAGAAATAACTTACTAAAAAATTAGCATACCATGATGAAAAAATTGCCCCAAACATAATAAAAATAGTTTTATTGTCAAAAACCACTATATTATTATTAAGAGGAAAGACCAAAGGAGTTTTTGATTATTAAATTATATTTTTTTTATCCTTTTTTGCTGTGAAAAACACATTGATTTGGATTTTTTTCAGAATTCAAATAATTGTCAGATTTTAAGGAAACTTTCCTGACTTATTCACAAATGAAAAGAATTATTTTAAAAAGGTTTTTGTTCAGAAAATCATGGTAAAAATATTTTTATCCTCCAACCACCACTTCTAAGTTGCCAAAGTAATAAAAATTCTATGAAATACTAAATCGCTCAGATTTTTTTCTAAAATTTTTAAGATTACTATGAAGTTAAAAAATTATATAAAGGAGTTTACATAGTATTCGTCAAGTAATTTTTACAGTTTTGTGTCTTTTCCTTAAAAATGCAACTCCAATAGACCACACAATACCATCACCAGGGGAAACTGTTATTCAACAGAAAATTGGTTAGCAACATCCCAGTAAGATGTACTAACCACAATACACAAAAAGCTGAAATAGCTGCCCAGTTATACAAGAGACAAGCTGGGCAAAAAGCATGCTATAACCAGCATGCAAAAGATCTCCCTGGCATCCAAATAGGACAACATATTAGGATGCACAACAAGGACACAAATAAATGGAGCCCTGCAGTTGTCATGCAAACCTGCATGGAACCAAGGTCCTACATAATTCAGACCCTATCTGGAGAGGTCTTCCACAGGAACCGAAAACACCCGAGGGAAGACCCATCTAAAATCACAAGGTATCCACCAGAAATAATAAGAGCCAGAGTGGAAACCAACCTACCTAAACACACATGGTATCCACCAGGGATAACAAAATCCAGAGTGAAAACCAACCCCTCACCAAATAACCAAACTGAAATACTAAATACCACATCCCAAACTTGCAATTACCATGCCAAACACATCCCTCATGAAGCACATACATGCAAAAACACAAAGGAAAACAAAACAAAATCTGGCCAAATAATAAGGCCACCTGAAAGATTCAGAGACAAATACACAAAAACCTTTTTTTTAATGTTGTATTTTTTATAAAAAAAAAAAAGAAAATCTCTGTGAACACAACAAAATATTTTTTGTCTATTTTTTGTACTTTTTAAAAAAAAGGAAAAGAATCTGTGTGAACAAAACATTTACTTTGTTTATTTCTTTTGTTTTATAGTATGAAATAAAATTTAAAAAAAAGAATTAAAAACATTTATTAAATGACTAAAAAATTTTGTGTAAAAAGGAATGTCATGATAATCCCTCAAGAGTTATGTCCCTTGTATTAAGGTTCAGTGTTTACAGAACAAAAAGATACCTGAACAAACCCTGATGTCTTAAAAGTGTCTTCTGTCTTCCTGAAATATTATTATACTAATCTGTTGCGTTTTGTAGTTACAATGCTATCTTGTTTCAAATTATGTCATCTGCCTTGTACATCCAATGCACAGGGTGTGGCAGAAGAATTCATAGTTTGTCAGAAAAATATCTCACCATGATGCACAAGAGTGAGGTAGGTGGCAAGATATGTTCTTGGTTGTACACTATATTGGATTGTTGTGCATTCACACTCATTCACTTGTGTTATGTTTGTGAGACTTTATTCTTGTTTAGTATGACTCCCCAGGACAATTTAGCCACTTTTGATGGCAATGCTTCTAAGAAAAGGAAAGCCATCACCATGGAAATTAAATAAGATATTGTTAAATGATCTGAAAAGGGAGAAACATTGATGAACATTAGCTGCTTGCTTGGTTTAAGTCATTCAACTATCACTTAAAACATGTACATCTGTGTATACATAGTGATGAGTCCATAGTTTGTATTCATCAGTTACCTTCATCCTAAAAACCTGGGTTAGCAAAGCTCGTATAAATGCCCATTTCACTGAACAGAACTGAACCAAAATACTGCATGAAGAGTGCACAAGTTACTGTTAATCATGTTTGGTTTTGTGTACATAGGATTATTCTGATAACTATTTCAGAGATCATCTGCTAAAATCCTTATAATTTTCATTTTACTTATGATTTTTATTACTCTTTGACTAAAATGGACAACTGACCATTCCATGATGTAGAGCTGACCATCTTATTTTTTTAGCTACACATAAATATATGTTCACAATGATTTCTATATAGTTAGGCCTATGTTACATGATCAATATATACATTTAAAACAAGCACTTTTAAATGTATATATGAAAATTTATTGTAGTATAAAATGACAAAGATAATTTGGCTCAGTTTAACAAATGTACTCCCAAAAACCTCAGAGTGTTCAAAGGAATTTTCCTCTTAACATCATTATTGTTACACACAAGGTACCAACAAATTATTTTTTTTCTGAAGTGAAAGCAAATAAACATTATCTCTTCTTTGAAAATGAAAAAAAATTCAGGGAATTATGAGAATTAAACAAAATTTTTGGCAGTTATTCATTAATGAAAGAATTGGAGATAGAAGAACCTATTTTATTAGAAAACCCCCATATAAATACTTGTGAAGGGTATCAGTTTCCCCACCCATTTCAATACACTGAGAAGAATTTTAATTTTTGTGGTTGAAGATAAATATTACTTTTACAGCTTTATGAAGAAAAAACTTTGAAGATTTGATTTCAGTAAAAATTGTTGCAATATTAGAGTAGCAAATCATGAAAATCTGCACTGAAAACTTACAAAAACAATTCAAAATTATGATAAAATCATTTTTATTCCAACATGGTGTTTGTGTATTTTAATAAAATATTTTCTTCCAGATTTCACAAGGAAAAATTTTAAAATATTCATTTTTGTAAAATTTACTTTTAATATTTCAGTGTGATTTTTCATTTTGTGATAATAAATGTGATATTTTTTTAAGATATGTATGAAGAAGGAAAATGTAAAATTTCATATGTTCATGTTAGAAACATTTTAAAAATAATTTTCACAAATGCTAGATCATTTTTTTTGTATGGGAGATCAAATAGGTAATAGTTCTGAAAAATCTTTTTGATAGTTCTGAAAAATCTTTTTTGAAAAAAGTTTTGTTTGGTGAATTTCTGAAAAAAATAAGAATAAGAAACAGAAACATTAATGTTGTGGAGAAAGAGAAAACACTAATCAACTGGACAGCTGATAGGGATTCACATTGTATTTCACTTTTTGCAGATTAAACTTGGCTGGAATGCAGGAGCCATAAAATGCAATAATACCAGGAAAATATCCAGTATGAGAAGTGGCAAAAAAGGTTCCTGAGATATTAGGTTTATAAGTCCCAAATTTCACACACAGATGTCCTCAAGGACATATGACCCAGTGGATAATGATGTTGGTTGTTCAAAGGGAGGTGAGTTCAATACCAGGCCACAGCGGTAGCAAACCAAACTTAGAGAGTTAAAGATAAATAATGTAGACATCTAGAAGAGGCATGGAAAGTGAAACTAGAATAATCTGCCCGGGTGAATGAAATAAAGGGTTTAGCTCAAAATTCCAAACAACCGAAGAAATGTGGAGTGTCCAATGGTTGAAACATTGAGAATATGGCAATGAAGATGAGGATAAGGAAGATAATGTAAATAATGCAAGAAATTCAACTGCTTTGGAAAGTATTTTTTAGACATTATTTGTGTTTTTATGACACTATCTTGAATGACAATACAGATCCACAAACTTCACTAGAATATAGTTTCTATCAAATGTGTACGCATATGTTTTACCAAGTCTCTCTTCAGTGAAAACGCAGATGCACAAACTTCGCAAGAGTAAGGTTTTTCTCCAGTGTGTGTAAGCATATGTCTCACTAAATTCTGACTCACTGAAAATGCAGATCCACAAGCTTCACAAGAATATGGTTTTTCTCCAGTGTGTGTACGCATATGCCTCTCTAAATGTGACTTCCGTGAAAATGCAGTTCCACAAGAATGAGGTTTATCTCCAGTGTGGGTAGGTATATCATTAACTAAACACAACTTTCTCAAAAATGTAGATCCACAAATTTCACAAGAATATCTCCAGTCTGTGTACGCATATGTTTGGCCATTTCTGACTTTTCTGAAAATGTAGATCCACAATCTGCACAAGCATAAGGTTTTTCTCCATTGTGTGTATGCACATGTCTTACTAAATTTGCCTTCTGTGCAAATGCTGATCCACAAACTTCACAAGAATATGGTTTGTCTCCAGTATCTGTACGTATATGCCTCACTAAATCAATCTTTTTTTGAAAATGCAGATGCACAAACTTCACAAGAATAAGGTTTCTCTCCAGTGTGACTGCGCATATGCCTCATTAAGTGAGATTTAGATGAAAATGCATCTCCACAAACTTCACAAGAATATGGTTTCATTCCAATGTTTGCATGCATATGACTGGTCATACTGGACTTCAGTAAAAATGCAGTTTGACAAACTTCAAAATATGGTTTCTCTCCAGTGCATGTATGCATATGTTTCACTGTGATTTCTGTGAAAATGCAGTTCCACAAACTTCACAAGAATACATTTTCTCCCCCGTGTGTATATGCACATTTATCACTTATTTACACTGCATTGAAAATGTAGATGCACAAATTTTACAAGAATTTTTTTTTTGTAATATGTATTTCCATCTGGTCTATACTTCACAACAGTTTAGCAGATGTCACATGAATATGACCAATGTTTTCTCTTTATTCATGTATAACACAAAATGTGTTTTTGTAGAAAGATAGACCATACATTTCAAAGTTCATTATTTCTTGCCAGGTAAAGTTCCTTGTCAGGCTTTTGACATTGTAGACCCATCACATTCATATGAACTATGTAATATATATTTGTCTGTGTTTTCATGGAAAGTGAAATATCTTTTCCTTCATTGGAATTCTCAGAAATAATCACTGCAGTTTTTGTATAACCAAAACATCTGTGAAGAAAAGAAAAGGCATACATGATATATTAATAGGATCAGTGAATAATATATGAAAGCAGTCTATATTATATGTCAAATGAAGATTTTATTTAAAAAATAACCTGTGATTCATTCAGATGTTGTTCTCTATATCTTTAAAAACAAACAAATATCCATATCTCTATGGAATTTTAAACATTACAATAGTTATTATTTCATAACACATGTATCTTAATTTCTAAAATGTTTGTGAGATGAATTATCTCTCTTGCTCATACACCATGATAAACATTATTTCACATAAGACCCAGCAGAGAGCTGTGATGTAGTGTACCTCGTGTTCACACAATAGATTTTTATAAAAAGAAGACAATTAGCCTCGTAAGAAACTGGATCATCAAAGTTTCATCAATATTGGTTCATGGGTTTAAGTGGCAACTTGATTCAGATAAACAGGCAGAAATTGCTACACACACAGACACATATATATATATATATATATATATATAGAGAGAGAGAGAGAGATTTTAATTCAATATCACTTGACCACTATAAAATTTTACGTAATTTACAAGTTTATTTTCTTAATTAAAAGTATAAAAAGCAACAATTCTTGCAAAAATTATTCTTTCAAAAAAAAAATGAAAAAAAATCAAGCAAAGATGTGTCATGATAATTGAAAAAAATGACTTTCTTCATGGACAAACTCAAATTGACTTAGTATCACAAAATCATTTCGGGAATGAAAGAATTGCTATTTCCTATATTTAAGCATTAGTTAACAATCAGTGAATTATCTTATTCAGACTGCATTTTCAGTACTTATTCAGTAACTAATTTATTCTCTAATGAATAGATTATTTTGTTAGAAAACTTTGTGGAAATATATTCATGGAATCTGCTTCCCCTCTTTGATATCTTGTGTGTAATTTTTGTTTTGGGAGAAGGTATTCTTCAAATCTTTTGAAAGTTATATAAAGAAAAATCCCTTCCTTTTGCTCATTGTTTTTCTATTTCTTTCACAAAATTTCAATCTGCTTTTATATATTTTAATATTGGAATTACAAGCAACTATTCCACAATGCACACATGACCACCTTTTTGAGGTAAGAGTTTTTTGAGCCATATGTTGATGGTGATTTCTATATAGTTATGCCTTTGTTACATGATCAATAAAATTTTAATTTTAGATTACAGGTAAATATATGAAATATTAACAACAATTATCTGTCAAAAACTTTCTCCTATAAGCTAAAGTATTTAGAGAATCTACAGTATTGTCATTCCCTCAAGATGTATTAAAAAATATGTTATGCTCACAAAAAAATGAATAATAAATCATACTGAATCTTGAATTTCAAAATATTAATAGATGTCTCGATAGACAGTAGACTATAGTAGCACCTTCATTATTTTTTTCTGGAATGTGACTACATTTATGACATGCAAAATGGACTTTATTTTCATAGACAAATTCCGGTTTCAATGTCAGAGAGGAAATGAAAAAAACTATTTTAAACTTTCAGAACTTATTCAGAAAAAATGAAATTATTTTTGAGTCATTTCATTTTTTAGAAATTCCTAGAATTTTTTTTTCAATCCATTCTATCCATTTCCTTTAATTATAAATTAGAAGAAATTCTTTTCTGCATTGCATAATTTTTATATTTGTTATAAGTTCTTGCAGCATTTAAATCATGTTTTCTTTCAATTATTACCACTTAAATGTTTTAATTTTATGATATAAATATATATATACTTGAATTTTAGAAGATTTTTAAATGTAGAATTTCACTTTTGTTTACAAAGTTGTAAAAAATGGGTGACATGACTGATTTCATGGAATTTTGCTGACTCAAAAAACAACTATGATTCTTAATTAAAATTTCAGACATGCTAGGAAGGATTAAAAATTTAAAAATATAATCTAAAATATTTTGTTTTTCCTCTAAATAGCAAACAGATGATAAAATAGTGTTTAGCAAGTTTTGTGGCCTTTTTCATCAGGGTTTGCTCTTTTTTTAACAAAGTAGTGAAGATAACTAATCTCATTGTTTAAAAATAAGAACCTCCACTTTTTCATGGAAAAAAAACAAAGCATGATAAAAAAAAAGCCCAAAACTCAATAAAAACAAAGTTTAATTGTTAAATGTTTATGTTATTATTAAGCAGAAAGACCAACACCATTATCCTCTCACCATGTGTTGCTGGAAGGCCTTCCTGGAGAGACTGCAATGGACTACAAGCAGTATATTTGTGACTGCATCAACAACGTAGCTAATGTAGGCTTATTGCCTACTAGTGTAAGTGTTAATGCCAATTTAAAACTCCTACTTTTTTGCAAATTTTTTCATAGTAAAAAAAAAAAAATTCCTTTGGAAATACTTGCAAAAATCAAATAATTGTCAGATTTTAATGAAACTTTCAGGACTTATTCACAAATGAATGAAATTATTTTCAACGTTTTTTGTTTTTGGAAATTTTGATAAAAATATTTTTTTACATGGACTTTTCTATTTCCTAATAATTTATTACTTACAAGTAGGACTTCTTGGAGAATGAACATCATTCATTTTTTTTTTCAAACTTTTACCATTCTAACTGAAAATCTGCTCCAAATAGTGAATTAAAAAATGCAATCAAACAATGACATTATTTAATTCAAAATGCTTTTAATTTCTTTTGCAAATAATTTATATTAAGGACACTATTGTCAGAAGAAATAAAAAATTTTTGATGAATAACAAATTTTTTCAAGAATTTTTTCATTTTTTAAAAATCTTAATTAAAATATATTATAATTGTTTAAAATTTCTGTATTGTGCTATTTCAGGATGTGATATTGTAATTAAGTGGAAATGAAGTTTGCCAACCAAAATTGAAAAAATTAATAAATAAAGTTTTACTATTCTATATTTAAAGTAATTTTTATTTGCTATATTTTCACTTTGTTACCTTTTTCATCTATGATAACTAATTTTATGAAAACTCTAGAAATTCAATACTGAACAATTTAGTGATTATTGTAGTAAAATGCATGAGGCTTTGATTAAAGTAGGTACCAACATGAGATCTCTGGAAAATGAGCATAGCAGGATAATAAAGGCCTTAAACTTGACGAAAACAAACTTTTATTGTCAAAATGTTTATTTTTTCATTAAGAGGAAAGAACAAAGTAATTTTTAATTACGTTTCAAAATTTTCTGTTTTTATTAGAGAATTCAAACTTTTGATTGAAATATCTCGTTTCTCAGCATCAGCAGGTAAATGATTTTTTTGAATATCGTTCAATTCATGCGGCAACCATTTATCCAACTTTTTTGACTTCCCTATTTGCTTTAAATGGCGAACGACTGTTGAGTGGTTGACCCCGAATTCAATAGCAACTTCTCGTGTGGTTTTGCGAGGATCGGCTTCAATTAAGGCTTTCAAATATTCGTTATCAACCGCAGTCGGCCGGCCGCGACCGTCTTCATCTTTGAGGCTCTCGTCACCATTGCGAAATTTCTTGAACCACCGTTGTGCCATACGTTCGTTAGTGGTTCCTGGGCCAAACACATCATTGATATCATGAGCTGTCTCGGCAGCTTTTTGGCCTAGTTTGAACTGTAACAAGAAAATCTTGCGGATTTGAATTTTGTCCATGCTGTCGAAAAGCCTGCAAAAAAATGAATGAAGAGATTGAGAACGGTAACGAATAACGCGATTCGATAGAGCGAAAAACGCGCTTCAAAATGATATATAACATGGCTATATATATATCAATGAATTAATTCAGAAATCATATATAAAAGTAACATATGTGAGAAAACGACATTATTTTTGCACCAACCTAATAAATAACATGTCGGATTTTTGTGTATTTTTTTGTTAATGGCAGTCATTAATTTTGAAAATCTTGCAAAAATAAAAATAATTGTCGGATTTTCATGAAACTTTCAGAAACTATTCACAAATGACGGAAATTATTATAAATATGGTAAAAAAATTTTTTTTAAATTTATTACCACCCCATAATTAATTTCATGAAAACTCATTAAATTTTAATTTGGAGGGCTATAGTGATTAATTAGTTAAAAGCATAAGGCTTTGAGGAAAGTAAATCATATTTCTTTTTTTTTTTTTCTTTTTTTTGAGTTGACATCCATCTACCTTAAAATCAGCACTGAATTGTAACATACAAAACTCAATAAAACAAAGATATTTAATTTCAAAAACTTTTAATTGCTTTTACTTGTTTGTATGACTATGGATAATATTTTCTGAAAGCAAAAACGTTTTCAATGAAAAATAAACTTTTACAACAATTATTTGTTATTTCTTAAGTTATTTTATTGTTAAGTTTATGTTTATTGCTTAAAGTTGTAAAATATTTAAAAAATAATCAAAATCTTGTTCCAGTTAGTCAATGGTATTATTAAGTAGATAAATATCATTTACACATTATAAAATAAAGTTGGTTACAATCAGAAAGTTGCCTCTAGCTAAAAATCTAATATAACATGTTTTTTTTGTGTCCAAAAATACCTTAATTCAAATATACAGAAGACCAGAAGCGTCATGAAAACAATAGAAAGCCACGTGGTTTGTGTGGGTATAAATGTCGCTCTCCGCTGTCAGTCAGCCTTTTCATTTCAATACAGTGTTCATGCAAAATACGTGTGGAGAAATTTTTGATTTTTTTGTTTTCCTTAAAACAAAAAACTTTAGCCTAAAGTGACGATCCAGTGATTGATCCAGCAGCATCATTTTTATTTTTTAAAAAGTAAGTACCATTTCATTTTTATAACTATTTCATTGCAATTTATTTCAGTTTTTACTCTATATTTGTTTTCAGCAAGTCTTATTTCAATTCATTTTTTTTTTCATTAAAAAACAGATAGCAATACCTGGCTTTTCACCATAAATTTTTACAAAGTAAGTACCATTTGGTTTATTTTTTTTATTTTTAATACCTATTTCAAAATACTTTTTCAATTTGTGAATTTGCTTTTGGTGATTTTTTGTTTTATTTATTATTATTATTATTTAATTAAGAAAAAATCTAGAAAACATTCCCCACCGAGTCTCTGAACTTTTTTTCAGTCCTTCATTTTGTAAAAGTACCATTTGGTTTGTTTTTTTTTTATAGGTATTTCAAAATACTTTTTCCATTTGTGAATTTCTTTTTAGTGAGTTTTTAATGTATTTTTCTTTTTTAATTTAGAGAAAAACCCAGAAAACTTACACCACCACTTTTTTCAGTCCTCCATTTATCAAAGTAAGTACCATTTGGTTTATGTTTAATGCCTATTTCAAAATACTTTTTCAATTTGTGAATTTGTTTTTAATGAGTTTCAATTTCATTTATTTTTCTTTTTAATCAAAAAAAAAAAAAATCTAGAAAACATACCACACCAGTCTCATTTTTTCTTTTTAAAAAGTACCATTTGGTTTTTTTTTTCATACCTATTTCAAAATACTTTCTCAATTTGTGAATTTGTTTTTAGTCAGTTTTTGTTTCATTTATTTCTTTTATTTTTTAATTAAGAAAAAATCTAGAAAACATTCCCCACCAGATTTGAACTTTTTCAGTCCTCCATTTTTCAAATATTTTTTTTTTTTTATGCCTCCAAGTTTTCTTGGAATTTATGTATTTATATTTACATAAACCTACTTTAATTATAACTTATTTTTTAAATGTATTTTCTTGCTTTTGTTTTGTTTCAATGAATATTTACAGATCTTGTTGCGTCATACTTCGCTCCTTATTAGGTTTGTCTCAATTGAGAATACATAATATAGAAATCAAACAATTCCCATGTTTTTTCATTCAATTTCTTTAAGTATTAATTTCTCCATTAAATCATTTTTAGGTTTCAATTAATTTTCTTTTTTTTTTTTTTTTTTTTTTTTTGTCTTTTCCAGATGAGCATGATCAGCCAATGTCTGAGAAAATAGGGTACTGTACAATCGGGACAGCCAGTTCTGTACGGCCACATATTTTTGAAAATGGCAGAAAAAAATGACATTAAGGGGTCTTATGACATGGGCATCTTCGGAAAATGCTAAAAAAGGTTTTCCTAAAGTTTCATTTGCCCGCATTTTGAATCTTAGAAAAATTTACAAAAGCAGGCACACAGGGAAAAATTTTCTAAAATTTGAGACGATGTGTGATGAAGTTGCCTATTCACAGACCCCGGCCAGCCCAATGGAGACCCCAACAACCCTGAAAGAGACACCAATTACCCCAAAAGAGGCATCAATTTTAATTGAAAAAAATTAAAAATTAAAAATGAGAGTCTGCAGACAGGGGAAAACCATCACATTGTTAAAAGAACAAGTGAAAAGATTGACCCTAAAGCTGAAAAGGAAAGTGAAAAAAACAACAAAAAAATCCACACACTTGGCATCTAGGAAAATGCATTATGCCTGTTTGTTGAGTGGTGTGGCTGCTAAGAATGTGCCTGAACTGTTGCAAAAATTTATTATCGTCATGCAAGAACCAAAATTTTGCATAAGCTCGGATACCACAGTTTACCGCATGATGGACGAACTGGGATTTTTTTCTGACTTAAAAACTGTTGAATACATTTTAAGATCAGAAAGTTGCAGCCTGCTGTTTGATTCCACAACACAAGATGGGATAAATGTCAACTGTCTGATGTTCACAACACCATCATCCTCTCATCTTGTGTCGATAGAACGTCTTCCTGGTGGGACTGCAGAAGATTATAGAAGCCATATCAACACTGCCATTAAGACCTTGGCTGAGGTATATTCTCTATCATCTGGTTTGAATGCTGACAGCTGCCAGAAATCAATTATCTCTAAAATAAAATGTTGTTTGACAGACCGGGCTCCAGTCAACCACTTGACTGTTTTTTTTTTACTGGAGAAAGAGTGGGGCACACACCTAATTGAACTAAATTGCAATGTACACCCATTAGAAGCAGTTTCCAGCAGAGTGAAGAAGGAGCTTCAAGCTTGTGAGGAGGTGAAAACCAAGTGTTCTGGTGAGTGCATTGCATGGAAAATAATCATGGCATTGAATTCACTCAGATTCAGTGACAAGTACAAACATGTGGTGCCAGTGAGGGACTTCATCAGGAAAGAAGGATTCCAGATACCAAGATTCCTAGGGAACCGCTTGCATGTGATTTTCCAATTAGGTGTGGTGTATTTCTCCATTTTTCCAAAACTTAAAAGGTTTGTGCTTGGCTTGTTCAAAAAAAAAAAAAAAAAAAAAAAAAAGAAAAGTTGTTGAGAAATTGAAAGGACTAATAATGGTGGAAGCAGCAGAAGTTGAACTCTAAGTGCTGGGAATCCTGGTGAAGATGTTGTCCGGATCTTGGTTGCATAAGTTTTATATGGATTAAGCATCTACTGTAAATCCAATTAAAACTATGCAGACAATTAGAGAGGTAATTGCTGAATTGAAAAAAATGGAGGACGACTCCAAAAAGATCTTACTGGCTGAGAGTGACTTCTTTGGGGATGTTTTGCTACAGGCTGACAAAGAAAGACTGATGGTTGCCCCCCAAAATCCTGAACTTTTCCAAATGATGATGACTGCCTGTGTGAAAGGTACTATCGAAGTTTTGGAGTGACAGTACAAGAAATCATTTGAGATGGTGGAGACCTCAACAGAATCAGTGCTATTATCTGTAAGGCAACATACCATGGAGGTTGAAAGTGTGATAGGGGAGTACTGTGAGAGGAAGAAGGGATGTCCAAATGCTTATGCCTCCAGCATAAGCAACATTATCAAAGGTAAAAGGAATAAGGTATGGAGCTACATCAATGGCCTGGATGACAGTACGCTTCAACGCTCACTGGATGTTGCCATGCATTATAGCACAGAAGCACACAAGATCAGATGTACGAAGCAGGAAAAATTAGAGGCGGAGATCATCAAAAGGAGTGAAGGAAAGCAGAGGCAGCATCAAAAAAAGGAATGGTGTCAGCTACAGAAAAGATTGAAAGATATTCAACACACCAATTGTGCCATCAAGGCAGAATTCCCGGACTTTTCCCAAGAGTTTGTAGATGACCTTTGCAAAATCTTACATCTTGATATAGTTGGTCAGACTATAAAACACATTTGGACAGTTGATTTTGTTGATAAGATATATGTAGGATGGGTCATGGAATTCTCTGACCCAGATTACATTTTCTATGAAGAAGAAAATGAAGATTATCAACTGGACAAATTTGAAATGTCTACTGACTATATCATGCACGACCTTCTCTTCAATGGCTAACCCCCATCCTGTTACATCTGGCAGCAAGGACTCTGATCATTAGGTCGGAGTTTGTGAGGAGCGTGGAACCACTTCAGAATTGCTGTTTTTCCCAGGTCCACTCTGGCCCGGAGTGGTAGCACTTGTTAGGGTCCCAGCTATGGGCAAAATAGCAAAAAAAAAAAAAGGCCCTTTTAAGGGCCACAAATATTTCACGAAAGTTTGATACGAATTACATTGCATCTCTAGACCTCTCTTACTTGGCTATGAATAAATAAAATAAAGTGTATATGTTTATGTAATTATGAGAAAAAAATGCCTTTTCAATAGTCATATTATTTAAGATTAAAGAAATTTGAAAAAGTTAACAAAAAAAAATATTGAGTAATATTTCAAATGATAAGGGTACCTAAAATTATTATGTACCTATCTTATGAAATTTTATTTATATGTTCTTATTTTTATTATCTCAGTTATATTTTTCCATATAAAATATCAAAATTAATAAAATGAAGGGAAATACAAAAATTTAGGTACCTCCATGAAATGTAAACAAACAGAGCATAGCATGATGAAAAAGACGCCGAACTTGATGAAAACAAGTTTTTATCGTCTAATGTTCATATTATTATTAAAGAGGAAAGATATCAAAGTATTTTTGGGGTATTTTTTTACATTTTTTAATCGTTCCTAGCACGTCTGAAATTTTCGTTAAAAATCTTGTTTTATTTTGTCAAAAAAAAGGACTGAGAATCAATCATTTTCAATCATTTTTTTCCATTTGATAAAAGAGATGAAAATCTGACTTTGATATTCTTTTAAAAATCAATTGTCATTTTTTCAAAACTGATTCTAATAAAATAAGAAATTATGTTGTTTATTTAAAATATTTTGAACAAAGCTTAACTTAGCTTCTGTGCCGAAAAAATGTAATTTCAAAATAAAACAAAGCAGGTCATAACCTTTTGCATCTTTGACAAGTGATGAAAGACAGATTCATGACGTTTAGATAACTTACGAGAGGATAATTCTTTCTACGGATGGAAGGAAGTGAAATTATTTAGATTTAAGTGAACAAATTATTTACCTCGTTACTTTTAAGGAAAACTTTCAGCGCTCTAATTTTTTAATTTTTTTTTTTTTGTACTTAGCTTTCATCTTTATGTTTACGATGCTTTATGGAAAATATAAAAAAATTAAAAAATAAGACTGTTAAGAGTGAGATTAAATTTCATAAGAAAAAGGTATCTAATTAATTTATAGGTACCTTTCTTATGAAATTTTATCAGAAGTGTACATAAAATACTATAATTTTATGTACATTTATTACATTTTACTGTGTTATTTGTATTTCCATTCATTTTGTTATTAATTTTGATATTTCATTTATGGAAAAATGACATAACTGAGATTAAAATCAAAATAAGATCATATAAATCAAAGTTTAGCAGTAGTTAAATTTCATAAGATGATACTGATACTTATAGGTACCCTTCTCAGTTGAAATTGAAAAATCAAAATTTTGCAAAAGTAAAGGCCTTACCAGCGGAGAACAATGCTGAACTCAAGTAATGCAACTAAATTGTATTCTGGTTGGTCTTCCGTACTTTATAATTACCGCCCGATTATAAGCACAAAAGTTACATTTTTTAATTACTGGAGGTCTTCTGATTGGTCCAAATGATACAATTTTCAAAGCGCTAGACAATGACAATCTCATATGGACACTTTGAAAGGTTGATGGTACTTTTAACTAATGTTATAATATTTTTAAAAACTTAATGTAAAAATCTATTATAATTAAAGAAATAAGAAATAATTGTATTAAAAATTCAATTTTCATTGAAAAAATTTTTTGCTTTCAGAAAATATTGTCCATATTCATAAAAACAACTAAAAACAAATAAAAGCATTTGAAATTAAATAATATATTTGTTTTATTAAGTTTTGTATATTACAATTCAGAGCTGAGTTTAGGTACCGTGGAGCTAATTAAAAAAAAAAAAAAAAAAAAAAAAAAAAAAACATGATTTGTATTCTTCAAAGCTTTGTGCTTTTAACTATTGTAATCACTAAGGTTGACGCGCTCGAATTTCTAGAGTTTTTCATAAAATTAGTTATGGGGGATGTTAATAAATATAAAAAAAATATTTCTGCCATGACTTTAATGAAAGAAAAAAAAAACATATTTATAATAATTTCGATCATCTGTGAATAGTTTCTGAAAGTTTCATTAACATCTGACAATTATTTTTATTTTTGCAAGATTTTCCAAATTAATGTGTGTAATACCAAAAAAACGTGCTAAAAATTATCCATGTTATTTTTACTAGCCCGTGTTGGTACAAAGAGAAACAAGGTTTTTTAATCAAAATTTATGTTCTAAAAAGAAGGAAAAATTTTTTAAAAATAATTAAAAAAAATTTTGGTCTTTCCTCTTCATAAAAACATCAGCATTTAGACGATAAAATTTTGTTTTCATAAAGTTTGGCGTCTTTTTCATCAGACTTATGCTCTCTTTTTTAGCGATTTCGTGCAATTACCTCACACCTCTTTGCGACATCCGTACGTTTGAAATAAAGCCGTTTTTATAGACACAAGGACAAGAAATTCTATTTGTAGATAGTGGTCGTTTTCAGGTTGTAAAGCAGTATAATCTGTAAACTATATCTACTTAAAACTAAAACACCATCAAACAGCCTTTCACTAATTTTAAAAATAAAATAAACAAAAATCTAAAAAAAAAATATAAGAAATGACAAATAATCGTTGTAAATTTTTTTTACCGAAAAAAAAAAAAAAAAAAAAAAAAAAAAAAAAATTGCCTTCATTGTCTTTATTCATAAAATCAACTAAATGCTTTTGAAATTAAATAATATCTTTGTTTTATTGAGTTTTTCTTTTTTTCAAAACTGAATTTTGACAACTGCTCGTTCTTACATAAAAAAAAAAGAGGATGGCTCTCTTCTAGTTTTAATTAAAAAATATATTCACTAAAAAACCAGCCTTGAATTTCTAGAGTTTTCATAAAATTAGTTAGAGTGGGGGTAAAAAACAGTTGTAAAAAAAAGATATTTTTATCATGACTTGAAAGAACACTGAGAAGGAAAAAAAATAGAAAAAAAATGTAATTATACTCTTTTTTTTCTTTAGTACACTTATTGAGACGATCACAAGTGAATTTGCATTTTTGTTTTGCTAACAGTCCCCGACCCCTAAACAGTGAGAAAAATCAATTACGTAAGGAATTCTTCTATCAAAATTATCTTCACTTACCTTTCAGACGAGTCAGGTACCTTCATGAGATCGCCGGAAAATGAGCATAGCATGATAAAAATGGCCTTCAACTTGACGAAAATAATTTTTATTTGTCTAACTGTTTATGTTAAAAAACTGTTATAATCAAGAGGAAAGATCAAAGTATTTTTTGATTATTTTTTTTACATTTTTAATCATTTCAGGCACGTCCAAAATTGTCGTTTAAAATCAAGTTTTTGTTTGTTTTTCAGAAAAATCGATCGTCAGCCATTTTTTTCAATTTTATAAACAAAAGTTAATTTTTCCGTTTAAAATTCTGCCAAAAAACAGTTACATTTTTTAAGATTTATTTTTACAAGATTTAAAATTGAAATGTTTATTTAATTAATATATTTTGAAAGAAAACTTACTTACTTTATGCGCTGAAAAGTGTACTTTAAAAAATAGAGACAGCGGGTCTTAATAGCAGTGACGCATGACGAGGTGTCGATAGATGTCATCAAGTATTGACAGCTTACGCGACCTTAATTCATCGTACGACTGGACAAAAGTGATATAATTTATCTTTTATTGAACCAACTTATGTAACCAGTTATTAAGAAAAAATTTCAGCGTTCTAATTTTTAATTGTCCCATCTTTACGTGTACGATGCTTTATGAAAATCTTTAAACTAAGACTGTTGACAGTGAGAAGAAATTTCATAAGAAAATTAATTTAATTAGAAATTAATTTAGGTACCTTTCTTATGAAAGGCTAAGTGTAAAATATAAATATATACATTTATTATATTTGATGGTATTATTTGTATTTCTCTTCATTTTATTAATTTTGAAATGAAAAGGCTGACAGCGGAGAACAACATTTATACCCACGCAAACCACGTGAACTTCTATTGTTTTCATGACGCTTCTGGTCTTCCGTATATTTGAATTAAGCTATTTTCGGACACAAAAAAAAACATGTTATATTAGATTTTTAGTTAGAGGCAACTTTCTGATTGTAACCAACTTTATTTTATAATGTGTAAATGATATTTATCTACTTAATAATACCATTGACTAACGCGAACAAGATTTTGATTAATTTTAAAATATCTAACAACTTTAAGCAATAAACATAAATTTAACAATTTAAGAAATAACAAATTGAAATAATTGTTGTAAAAATTTATTTTTCATCGAAAACGTTTTCTTTTTTGCTTTCAGAAAAAAATATTCATAGTCATAAAAACAAGAAAAAGCAAGTAAAAGTTTTTGAAATTAAATAATATCTTTGTTTTATTGAGTTTAACTTTTGTATGTTAAAATTCAGAGTTGACTTTTTTAAGGTAGATGGGTGTCAACCCAGAAAAAAAGAAAAAAATGATTTGCTTTCCTCAAAGTCTTGTGCTTTTAAACTAATTAATCGTTATAGCCCTTCAAATTATTAAAATTTCATGAGTTTTCATGAAATTGATTATGGGGGGTAATAAATATATATAAAAAATTACCATGACTTAAAAAAAAAATAAACATATTTATTTCCATCATTTGTGAATAGTTTCTGAAAGTTTCATGAAAATCCAACAATTATTTTTATTTTTGTAAGATTTTCAAAATTAATGACTGCCATTAACAAAAAAAATAAACAAAAATCCGCAATAGAACACCTGCTGATCCTGAAAAAGGAGATTTTTCAACCAAAAGTTAGAATGCTCTAATAAAAACAGAAAAATTTTGAAAAATAATTAAAAATTACTCTGTTCTTTCCTCTTAATGAAAAAATAAACATTTTGACGATAAAGTTTTGTTTTCATCAAGTTTAAGGACTTTATTATCCTGCTATGCTAATTTTCCAGCGATCTCATGAAGGTACCTTGGTTTTCACTTTTCAGTTTTAAAATTATTTCCTTGAGATTTCTCCTCCTTCAACCGACGACCCAAGTTTTGTATTGTTCGTTCAGTTGATATAAAAATGTCGAAGTTGTAACGAAAGTGACAAGGAAATAATTAAGAAATAGAAAAACACGAAATTACTTTGGTTTTTCAGACAATATTTCGATTGATAACAGACAAACGCGACGTGACAGTGTATGTATATTGTACATTACAATGTACAAATGTGGCACAAGGCCGAAAGGGGGAAAGGATGGTCATCTTCTGTCTTAACTTTTTAGCTAACCGCAACCACTGACCCAAACATACAAACAATATTCCTTTCACCAAAACAACACATCCATTACATACCATTCTTACGACATCCACCATATTAATACCCCAGGAAGGAATGTCCGTTTTTTCGCTAAAAAAGTGGCACACCCTGATGAAAAAAGGCCCCAAACTTAATAAAAACAACGTTTTATCACGAAAAACTTTATGTTATTAATAAGAGTAGAGACCAAAGTATTTTTTAATTATTTTTTGAAAATTTTTTTTCCTTTTTAGCACGTTTTAATTTGTGGCTGAAAAATCTCTTTTTTTTGAGGTCTTAAGATACCTAAATTTTGCAATAGCTTTTTTTTTCACTTAAAAAACACATGAATTTGGAAATTATTGTAAAAAACAAATAATTGTCGCAATTTAGTGAAACTTTCAGAACTTATTCCGAAATGACTGAATTTATTTGAGAAATCTTTGTCTTTTAGAAAGTCACAGTAAAACTATATTTTTTTTAACGTTTAATACCCACCTTACTTAAGTTTATGAAAACTTTAAAACTAGAATAGTTGTAACTAATTTTATTTTTTAATTAAATAAAGAATGCTTTGAGGAATATAAATCATAAATTTCGTATGAATGGCAGCTGACAAAGACTATATATAATAGAATTTCAAATTTTTAAAATGGTGCTTTTTAAGCTCCCATCATATTTTGGTACAGCATGAGAAACACCATCCATTTATCCCTGGAGAACTGGGTCGACACATTGTCACATACATACACAAATTTGATACTAGCTGATCAAGAGGAATACGAGTCATCAATTCGCTGACATAGTACCAGAAAGAGGACAATGCTAGAAAGCATGCGAAGCCGTTTCAAATAAGCCATGGTCACACAGATGACAGGCATATCCGCCCACCCCATCTAGATGCCATGTCATTGAGAGGTAACATGTTCTGAATAAATCGCCAGGTAAGCAAAATCTCAAGGTTGTTGAGATAGTTTGCAGCTGACGCCTAAGACCAGAAAGAAAGCTAGATCATGATACAATAGTCTATGCATCCGTGAAAGTTCACTGGACCAACGAATGGACCTCAAGGCCACCTGACATTCTCTCAGGAAGCTCGATCAATTCTGAGGCATATGATGACACTCAGCTTCTGACATGGTGAGCTTGATGGTAAAACTAGTGAATTCGTTCCTAACACTCCCCTCCAAAATCGAGTCCTCTATCAATGCATATCATAGGAAAACCAACCATGGAGTGTGTGTGTGTAAAAGTTTCAGAGAGATTATATCTGGAAAAGGACAATATGAAAAAAGACTAAAGGAAATCTTAGCTAACACATGATTGGCTTTATCAAAGAAATTGCAAGGATTTTATTTAACAAGCATATATATATATATATATATATATATATATATATATATATATATATATATATATTGGTGCATGTTTCATTAAATAATATAGACAAGTTTTGTCTATGTTATGTAAATACCTTTGATATCGTCTAATAAGCTTAATAATATTAAAAGACAATAAAATCACTATACTGATACATATATTTTAATCCTAAGCTTTCAGCTTACATAAGCCATTATCAAAGATGACAATTACATTACAATAGGTACCTCCATTAGGTCACGTAAAAAAGCGGCATATCACGATGAAAAAAACCTCATAAATCAACGAAAACAAAGTTTTGTTTAAATTATGTTTATGTTGTTATGAAGAGGAATGACCAAAATATTTTTTAAATATTTTTTAAAATTATGTTTTTTTTTACGACAGCGCAAGAAAACTAAAAAACGGTTTGTTTTATTTTGCGCTTTTCCCGAGGAAAACACACGTTAATTTAGGAAATTCTTGCAAAAATCAAATAATTGTTGGATTTTAATGAAACTTTCAGGACTTATTCAGAAATGAATTAAATTATTTTTGAAATTTTTTTTTTCAGAAAATCTTGTTAAAAATAGATTTTTTTTTAAACTTGTTTCCACCCACTTACATATTTTCATGAAATTTCGAGAAATTAAATCTTCAGGCACGGGATTTTTTTTTTATTAGTTATAAACAGGAATCTTTGTAGAAAGTAAATCCCCAGTTTTTTTTTTTTTTTTTGTAAAACATTACCAGGTTTGTAGAAAATCTGATTTGAATTGTAAAAAAAAATGTAAAAAAGTATGACATTAATTAATTAGAAAAGCTTCCACCTGTTTTTGTAGATACGTTATACTAAGGACATTATTTTGTGAAGAAATAACATTTTTTCGATGAATAATGTATTTTTCGCAATTTTTTTCCCAATTTTTAAAATTTTTATCAAAAATCGTTTAAAATTCTTTCAAGCACGCAATGCAATGATAACGTTAATGAAAATGTAAATTTACGAATCGAACTTTGAAAAGCACATAATAGTCGTTTGACCACAAATATTTTAAAAATAATTTTAAAAAGAAATTGCAAAAATATATAAATTTATTTTAGGAAGAAGTTTAAATTCAAAATTTTGTTTGTTTACAAATTTCTTAAAATTAAAGAAAACGCCGCTTTTAAGAAAATTAAAAAAAAAATCGAGCATATAAAAACAATACACGGACAAAACAATAAGTCTGTTTTTGTTAGCGTAGAAGATTTCCAAGCAATGAAAAATTCATGCATACGAGTTGCTAGAAACAAAAATCGCACTGCAACTCATGACATCACACATGACCATGCAAGAGTAAAAATGTGAAGTATTAAGTATGGGAAGCCATTGGTATAAACGAATTGTTTCTGTTAACAATTATTAGCATTTTAGAATATTTGTAGAGATTTCATAGTTTATTTTGTTCAGGTTAGTTTTCAACTGTTTTATGTATATAGCTTCAAGAATTTTTAGTTTTTGTTTATTGTTTTCAATGAGGATTTTCCGGAATTGTGTATGCAGCCATGCATTTTGTTAAATGACTAAAAATGTTATCATTCAAGCGTCGTGAAAGCGAGAATTTGTCTAGAAAAAAAGGTGGGAGAATAGAAGTATTTAACGTCTGCCAATACCTCATAAATAATGGACTATTCTGTTTTGATTGCACATAAAAGCAAAAGACATACTGCTCTAGAGGTAAGAGATCACAGACCCCAATCTCTGCCAGAAAGCTGTGTAATCACTCAAAATTTGTCAGGGGGAGGGGTATCTCCTGATCCATCTTGTGAGTTGTGTTTAACAGCAGCAGTGCTATCTTGTCTTGCTGATGGTTCAATTTCAAATTACTTTGTTTTAAGTTGCTTTTCAAAGTAAGAAAATTGAGACAGGACAGAAATTCTCAAGTTGCAGTAGAGATGAAAGAGAAAGAAAGAATAGGATAAGTGGAGAATCCATTTTTATTCTCCAGGAGAGAGTTAAACACAAAACATAAAAATCATAACACATTCACTTATTTTGAAAAGTAATTTTTTAAAGACAAAATATGATTACAGACACTATATTTAATGAAAATGTAGATCTACAAACTCTCACAAGAATGTGGTTTCTGTCCACTGTGTTCATGCATGTCTCATTAAATGACACTTCTGTGAAATTGCCAATCATCAAACTTCTCAAGAATATGGTTTTCCTCCAGTGTGGATACGCATGTGTGTTACTAAGGAAAACTTCTGTGAAAATGCAAATCCACAAATTTCACAAGAATATGGTCTCTCTCCAGTGTGTGTTCGCATATGTGCCACTAGATGTGACTTCCGTGAAAATGCGGATCCACAAACTTCACAAGAATATGGTTTCTCTCCAGTGTGTGTACGCATATGTTTGGCCAAACCTTGCTCCTGGGAAAATGCAGATCCACAAACTTCACAAGAATAAGGCCTCTCTCCAGTGTGTGTACGCACATGTGTCACTAAATACAACTTCTGTGAAAATGCATATCCACAAACTTCACAAGAATATGGTTTCTCTCCAGTGTGTGTACGCATATGTCTGACTAAACTTGACTTCTCTGAAAATGTAGAGCTGCATACTTCACAACAATATGGTCTCTCTCCAGTGTGTGTTCGCATATGTGTCACTAAATGCGACTTCCGTGAAAAAGCAGATCCACAAACTTCACAAGAATATGGTTTCTCTCCAGTGTGTGTACGCATATGTGTCACTAAATGTGAATTCATTGTAAATGCAGATCCGCAAACTTCACATGAATACGGTTTCTCTCCAGTGTGTGTACGTGTATGTGTCACTAATTCCGACTTCCGTGAAAATGCAGATCCACAGACTTCACATGAATATGGTTTTTCTCCCGTGTGTGTACGCATATGTGTTACTATATGCGACTTCCGTGAAAATGCAGATCCACAAACTTCACAAGAATATGGTTTCTCTCCAGTGTGTGTACGTGTATGTGTTACTAAGTGTGACTTCCGTGAAAATGCAGATCCACAAACTTCACAAGAGTATGGTTTCTCTCCAGTGTGTGTACGTATATGTCTCATGAAATGAGATTTCTGTGAAAAAGAAGATCCACAATCTTCACAAGAATATGGTTTGTCTTCAGTGTGTTTACACGTATGATTAACCAAATTTGGGTCCTGTGAAAATGTACATCCACAAGGATATGTGTTTTTAGTATTATGTGTTTCCATCTTGCCTATTATGTCTGACTTCACAACAGTTTAGCAAATGTCACATAAATATGGCCTATCTTTCCGGTTTATTCATACATAACACTAAATGTTTGTGTATAAAGATCGACCACACATTTCAAATTACATTATTTCTTGCTATGTCATAATTTTGGTAATGTAGATCCATCATTTTCACATGAACCATGTAGCTTATATTTGTGCTTTCATAGAACATGAACTGTCTTTTCCTTCATTGGAATTCGCAAAAATAACTAATGTACAGCCAAAACATCTGTGAAGAAAAATGTATAAATGATATGATATATGGGAAGTGAATAATATATGAAAGAAGTCTATATTATGAAAGAAATATAGAATTATTTTTTCAATAAAGCAGCAACAGCTGCTAGAGAATATCAAACACTTTGTAGTTAAACAAGATTGTTTCACCTTCACATCATATCTTATGAAAATTATGCCATTAGAATCAGAACATTTTAATTCAGAAACAATTCAAATATGGATCTTAAAAGATATTTGTTGATTTTTAAGTTTTTTTGACTTCATCTTGGACTGAAGTCATTGGCAACATGACCAACTCCATAACTTACACCACCTGGTGTGAGATTATCTGTTGCAGGCATCCCTGCTTGATGCAGAGATGCCTGCAATGCAGAGCTTAGAAGAGAAGATCCTTTGCTAAGCCCCCCCCCCTACATAAAATTTGACCTGGGAAAGCAAAAGAAGTATTTATTAAACTAATAGTTAACAACTGGAATAAAAAAAAAATCCATCGTTATAATGAAATAATTTTCAAAATGGCAGGCTCAGATTAATTATATATTACTGGAAAAATAATTTTATTTAAACTGAAGAAATTATAAATAAGTATATGAAAAATTTGATGAGAAGATTTATTTCAACCACAAAATGTTTAAGATCTTCACATGTATTGATACGAATATAAAAGCAAAAAGCACTAAAAATATTTACAGTGTAAAATATCAAATCCCAACTTTCAAATTGAGTGCAATACCATGATTCTAAAATGGACCTGCATTAATGATGAAATTCAGAGCAGACACTATTTGTTACAGGATTATCTGTTGGAAGCAATTCAACCCAATAAAAAGAAACCATTGTTTTTATCAGTTGCAAGCAGAAGAGAAGATGCTTTGCTAAGACCCAATTCTTGGGCCTGCCAGCAACATCAGAAACATGAGAGGTGATAGTTGTACAGCAATATAAAAAACAAACTGTCATTTTGATCAGTGGCAAAAAGAAGAGATATTTTATTAATACCACCTTCTATTTATTAAAATAATAGTTATTAATTGGAGAAAAAAGCACAGGAATAATGAAATAATTTCCCTATCTGCTATTTTCCACTTGATTTAATGATATATTAAGTGAAACAGAAAAAAAAAATCAATTAAGAGATGGTTCCATGCTACTAAGAATCTGGTCAGAGGCATTGCTGCCTGCCAGAGGTATTTTATTGTCATACCCAGGATGCCTAGCCGACAGGGTAATAATTATATGTGAAATGAAAAAGAAAACAATCAATTAAGAGATGGTTCCATACTACTAAGAACCTGGTCAGAGGCGTTGCTGCCTGCCAGAGGGTATTTTATTGTCATACCCAGGATGCCTAGCCGACAGGGTAATAATTATATGTGAAATGGAAAAGAAAACAATCAATTAAGAGATGGTTCCATACTACTAAGAACCTGGTCAGAGGCGTTGCTGCCTGCCAGAGGGTATTTTATTGTCATACCCAGGATGCCTAGCCGACAGGGTAATAATTATGTGTTAAATGGAACAGAAAACAATCAATTATGTGATGGTTCCATACTACTAAGAACCTGGTCAGAGGCGTTGCTGCCTGCCAGAGGGTATTTTATTGTCATACCCAGGATGCCTAGCCGACAGGGTAATAATTATATGTGAAATGGAAAAGAAAACAATCAATTAAGAGATGGTTCCATACTACTAAGAACCTGGTCAGAGGCGTTGCTGCCTGCCAGAGGGTATTTTATTGTCATAGCCAGGATGCCTAGCCGACAGGGTAATAATTATATGTGAAATGGAAAAGAAAACAATCAATTAAGAGATGGTTCCATGCTACTAAGAATCTGGTCAGAGGCATTGCTGCCTGCCAGAGGTATTTTATTGTCATACCCAGGATGCCGAGCCGACAGGGTAATAATTATATGTTAAATGGAAAAGAAAACAATCAATTAAGAGATGGTTCCATGCTACTAAGAACCTGGTCAGAGGCATTGCTGCCTGCCAGAGGTATTTTATTGTCATACCCAGGATGTCTAGCCGACAGGGTAATAATTATATGTTAAATGGAAAAGAAAACAATCAATTAAGAGATGGTTCCATGCTACTAAGAACCTGGTCAGAGGCGTTGCTACCTGCCAGAGGGTATTTTATTGTTATACCCATAGGGCAATAATTATATGTTCAATTGAAAAGAAAACAATCAATTAGTATCTAAATTTCTGGCATTTGTCAGCTTAAGATCAGCTATTGTCTGGCTCACTCAGAAGCAATACCCACCTTGATGTAAAGGTGGGGGCTGTTCACAGGTCCACCTTAACCCATGGTGGTAATGCCAGTTAGGGTCCAGGACATCGGCAAAATAGCAGAAAACATATTTAAATATTTGGTTTAAAAATCTTATTTTTCCTGTGTGTAACAGCAATTAATGGACATTTTCATGTCTGTTTTCCTGTAAAATAGCACATTAATTTGGAAATTCTTGCAAAAATTAAATAATTTTCAGATTTTAATTGAACTTTCAGGACTTATTCACAAACGAATGGATTTATTTTTGAAATTATTATTTTAGAAAACATTACACCCCACTTTATAAAATATTGAGAAATTAAATTGTATGTCCAAATTTTTTTTTATTAGTTAGAAGTAGGACTCTTTGCAGAATAGAAATCAATTTTTCTCAAAGTATTACCAATTTTTCTATAAACTATGCCAAATCGTAAAATAAAAAAAATGCAGTAAAACTATCTAATTATTTAATTAGATAAGCTTTTAATGACTTTTATAAATAATATATATTAAGGACATTGGTCGGAAGAACATTTTTTTGTCCAATTATTAACTTTTACAAGAAGAAGTTTTTTTAAGCAGGCTGAGTGGTTACTGGCCTAAGTGTTGATGACAGTTTAAAACAGGTACTGGTAAAAATAAAATGCTGCTTAATGAACAATTTGCATGTTTGAAAAGATGTGGTAGATGAACATTATTGAGCTAAATTGCAATATTAAATGAACATCAAAAGTGGAGGGGCATTGAAAAAATTAAGATACTAACTGAGGCCCTGATAAGTATTTTGTCATCTGGAAATGACTTCTTCAAAACAACACAAAAAATGATACAGATACTCTACTGTTTCCACCGAGCAATGAAGTTTTATTTTGTGGCATGATAACTGCCTGTTTAAAAGAGACTCTGAATGTCTTAAACAGGCAGTATAAAAAGTCATTCAGTATATAGTAGAGGCTTCTTCTCAGTCCCTGTTAATATCAGTGAGGCAGCACACCATGCTTGCTAAAAGCATCATCAGTGAATTCTTTGAAAGAAAGAAACTTGTGCCTAATGCTTATGTCTCCAGCATAAGTGATATCATTAAGGCCAAGTGAAATAAAATCAGAGAATTTATGGATGATCTGGATGGCGGACGAATAACCAACAAGAAGTCCGATTTTTTCTTGTCGATAACTCCAAACCGGTAGATTTCTTCATAATTTAATTGTTAATTCGAGTTCAGCATGTACATTTACATGGAATTATGATGATTTAGGAAAATTTTTAAAGATATTTAACGCGCGAGCGTTTGGGCGTTAAAAAGCAAATTTAACTGTAATATTAACAACAATCGTCTCCAAAGGACTTTCTCCTGTAAACTAAAGTATTTGTTGGAGAATCAAACAATATTCATATTCCATGGAGATGTATGGCCATTAGCATAAAATGTGCAACAATTAATTAATGTTTTATGATAATCTTCGTATTATAAAAAGAAAAACAGTAATTGTCAATGATAGAAAAGAAAGAAAATCAAATATTTAAAAAAAATTTAATGAAACTTTCAGAACGTAAATTATTATTGTTTAAAAAATGTCTTAGTTTTATCATACTGTTTTTTAAATGACTAGAAAATGTGTTAATGTTTTAAAAAGATAAAGTTAATTTTTCTTTTAATTCACATTTTTATCTTCTCATGCTTATCTTTGAAATGAAACCGAAATTTAAATTCAAAGAGTGCATTTAAATTATTTAAAATACATTTTTTGTGGGGCTTTTGTTAAATCCGTGATAGTAACTTTGATCTTACCCTTTCAGGACGAGTCTCTAAAACCTTTTCATAGAAAAACAGCAGGAATTACACTAGCTAGCCAGTGTTAAAGAAGAATTTGTTCCTTGCTCAGAAATAGTCTGACAACATCCCAAAGCATTTATTTGTATCGCTATCTGTTTTACTGCAAATTAAACGAAAAAAGATTGTAGAATAGCGGCTGTAAGTGTAATATAATGTTTCATTTTAGCATGTAAAAAAAATATCAAAGACGTCAAATGAATTCTCTGGTACTAAAACAACATAAAAAAATGCCAGATTTAAAAAATTTGATGTCAAAAAAGCCAATCTGACAACACTGACGGTGATCTCGCCCAAAGGCAGCCGTTTTTGTTGTATACTGCCATTACTTCTTACTAACACTCACCTTAAGACATTATCTCTTGCTAACACTCACCTTAAACGCCACCTCTTACTAACACTCACTTTAAACGCTACCTCTTACTAACACTCATTATCAACACTAACTCCTACCTCCTAATAACATTAAGCAAAAATCAATATCACTTTCAATAATGAAATCGCATTGTTCACACATGTTTATTTTTTTAACTCATTCTTTTCATTCTTATTCATAAATAAATCGATAGATAGCAAAATATAAAAATCCGTCCAACATTTTAAAGTAAGTTTTTTCTATTTTACTAAATATTTTTAATTTCTGACTTGAATTCTTAAATGAATTTCTTTTACTTTCAGTTTCTTTATTATTGAACTTCCATTTGAATTTTTTAGTTTTTATTTGCCTCGCATTTTTAAAATTCTTTTTAAAATTAAACTCTTCTTTTTACTTTTAATTCCTATTTCCTTTTAAAATCTTATATTTACTTTTAACTATTTTATATTTTATAAAAATAGTTTTTATTTCTTGTATGTTTATTCGTTTTTTTGTAACAGTTTGGGTTACATGTTTTGTTAATTAAACCGTTTGAAAGGCAACCTTTTTTATTTTAATATTTAATTATTTTTAAAGTTTATTTTTATTTCCATTTTGTATGGCAGAAGAATGTCTGCTCCACCAGATAAAACTGAATGAATGACGTTAAATATTTGAAACGTTAAATCGAACAACCATTATAGACAAAAAAGTGGAAACAAAACAATTTATTTAAAAACCTCCTTAAAATCCAATAATTATCCGAGAGATATGTTTCTACTTCATTTCGTAAATTGATAGAGTAATTAGATTTTCTAAAAAAAAAAGTTTTAAAATAATTTCATTTATTTTTGAATGTGTCCTGAAAATTTCAATAAAATCCGTGTGGAGAAGTTAATTTGATTTTTCAATTTCAACTGAGAAGGATACCTACAAGTATCAGTATCATCTTACGAAGTTTATATGGTCTTATTTTTATATTAATCTTGGTTATGGCATTTTTCCATAAATGAAATATCAAAATTAATAAAATGAATGGAAATACAAATTAAATAACACAGTAAAATGTAATAAATGTACATAATATTTTAGTATTTTATTTAACAGTCTTATTTTAATTTCTTTATAATATATTTTCCATTAAGCATCGTAAATATAAAGGTATGAACTAAGCTAAGTACAAAAAAATTTTTTAGAGCGCTGAAAGATTTCCTTAAAAATAACGAGGTAAATAATTTGTTCACTTTTCTCCATCCGTAGAACAAATTATCCTCACGTAATGCGTCAATACATCATTCAACATCTGTCATGACCCGCTTTGTTTTATTTTCAAATTACATATTTTCAGCGCAGAAGCTAAGTTAAGCTTGGTCCAAAATATTTTAAATAAACATTATAATTTCTGATTTTCTTAAAATAAGTTTTGAAATAAGGATAATTGATTTTTAAAAGAAATTTTCATTTTTTTTATAAAAAAAATGGAAAATAATGGATGTCATGATTGATTATCTGTCAAATTTGCTGATTCAAAAAAAAAAAAAAAATTTAACGAAAATTTCGGACGTGCTAGGAACGATTAAAAGGTGTAAAAACTACCCCCACCCAAATACTTTGATCTTTCCTCTTAATAATAACATGAACATTTAGATGATAAATTTTTGTTTTAGTCAAGTTTGGCGTTTTTTTCATCATGCTATGTTTTTTTTAGCGATCTCATGCAGGCATCAAACTTAAAGCTAATAATACGAATTCATAGATAAATGAATTTTCGTATATCACTTATATATAGCATACCATCCCGAAAAATGCTCCAAAAGTTACACACACACACACACACACACACACACACACACATATATATATATATATATATATATATATATATATATATATATATATATATATATATATGTATATGGCCTCCTAAGTGAAAAGTTAATGTATTTTAAGGCTTGTCCCCCTTAGGGAAAAATCTTTGACATATAAACGTTTTCGGCTGCAGTCAATTCTTTCATTTCACTTCCGTGTTTCATCGTCCCTATGTTTCAAAAGGATTCTTTGGAAATCATCCCTTCAAGGTTTAAAAGGATTTTTTTTTTGTATTTCACTAATTATTTTGCTGTGTATTCATTTTACTTTTGTGTGTGCCCTGCATCAAATAATTTGTTTTATTTATTAATTTTTTTTAATTAGTTAAGAAAAATAATTTAATTTGTTTTCAGTTTTTTAAGTTTCTTTTCGTGAGTTAAATAAAATAAATTTAACAATTTCATAACCATCAAAGTATAACAATAATAAAGGATTTAATTTAATTCTAAATTCCATAAAATTTCAAATTATAGACAACATCTATCATTATATTTTATATTATCTCTGTTAAAAATTTATTAACTGAGAGTGAGATAATAATTTAATTTTTAATTTAATAACTGAGACAATTAAAATTATTATATTATCTCAGTTATCAATTTAAAATTTAATAATTGAGAGTGGGATACTTATCTCACTTTCAGTTATTGATAACTGAGATAATATAATTTATTAATTATAATTTAATGATTGAGAATGATATTTTTATTGAAGTATCATCTCACTCATTTATTAAATTGATAGCAAATTATATAATATTATTATATTATCAGTTATTAATTAAAAATGAAATTGAGATAATAAAATTATGATCTCATCAATTTAAACATTTAATAACTGAGTGAGATAATTAAATTAGTAATATAATATTTAATAATTTTATTATCTCAGTTATTAAATTAAAAGTGTAATAAATGATAATATAATAATTAATAAAATTGTTTATCATTATCTTAGATTAAATTATGAAATACCATTAGAGAGGTAAATCAGTAATTCAAGAAATTTTTATGGTATTTTAAATTATTATAAGAAAGCGTCTTCAAAATTAACTGAAAAATATTCAGTAAAATATTAAATAATTGCTTGAAATATGTTGTTAATTTTTAAACATTGCCATGCAGTTAAACACCAAAAAAGTTCTTATAGTTTGTAAATTTATGCCAATTCTGGTCCACCATACTAAACCTGTCAACACATTCAGCCATCAAATTATCAATAAAGACATGAGAGTAACAAGAAATGCTTGTCTAGAAAATTGTATGTTATAAGTAATATTTGTTTCAGAATAGATTAATTTAACTTTAAATTTGCTAATTTTACAGAAGTAAGTTTTCAGAAATGTATATCTTATTTTTGCAAGAGTTTTGAAACCGAGAATTAAGTTTTTTTTATATTTCTCTCAGAAAATTAAAAATGACCATTTCAATTGGTTATACTGAATAAGCAATGACAAATCATCATAATTTTTATTTGAAATACAGCACGGTATTTTGTTTTCTGGAATTAGAAAATTTAATCCTTGAAAATTCTGCATTAGTTCCTTTGTTTGGAGTGATAAGTGAGTTTGTTGTCATTTTCTTCCTCCATAGTAAAATGTGTTGATGTTCTGTTTGAGTTCACAGGGTCCAGTATTAGCTGGACCTCTTCCTGGTGCAGCCATAATATGAAGGTGTTACCTACATATGGTAGTCATAGGGTTGGCTTTGGATTCTAATGCCATATGTTTGAAATTGCTGGTGATAATGGTGAGCCCATTACTAAGCCTTCATCCTGCCTCTATATGTCTTATTCCATTCCAAAGTTTGTTGTTTGTTTACAGAAAATCATCATCACCATAGGGTTTATTGGTTTACTGGTTCATTCTCCTAGGGTTAAGTCTGAGGTTTGTTTATCCTTGACTACCGAGAGTGCTTCCTCTGTAGGTACTTTGGTGAACAAACTCACAATATCGTGGCTCACAATCTGGTTGGTTGGGATGGGAGCATCTTTGATCATTTCCACAAAGTTGGTGGATTTTTTGAAACATGATAGTGACTTTCCTATTAATGACTCAATTATATCACAGAGGGTGAAACAGAGCATTGAGAGCTAACAATTTTCCTGAGCAGAATACTGACTTAGGTGGGAAGTAGTCATTGTTCTTGATTAGCATTTACGACCGTTTTTGTTCTGTTTTCATTACCTTTATTTACTAATGAGGTCTCCCAGGTTACCTATATATTCCATTTTGTTTGGTGGACGTAATAAAAGCTTTGGTTTGAAATTCCAAGTTATATCATCTGAAGAAGGCCTGTGTGTGCAATGGCTGAAGCATTGTGAATATGGCAATAAAAATGAGAACAACAATCTGGATGGTATGTATAGTCTAAAATAGGCATAATACCTCATCTAAGAAATATAGACAGATAAAATCTACTATATCTACAGAAATGTACTTTCTTCATTTCCCTACCAACTGACCAATAGTTTCAGCATTAATGATCTATAATGGTTGAAATCCCAGGAAAATAATCTTCATTTACCTTCAGATTACTGAATCAATGTTTTTATCAGTTTTTCATGTTCTTAATTTCAACATTTTTCTTATTCTTAAATAAAACCATTTTTTTCATATAATACATAATTATATCAACTGGAAAATACTACATTAATTGTGGAAATTATTTCATTAGACTTGTGTTTTTTTTCTTTCAGTTAAATATTATTTTAACAAATCATAGGTGATATTTGCAAAAGCTCTCTTTTCTTTGGCACTGATGAAAACAATGTTTTCTTTCACTGGGCAGAGATTCCTGCAACAGATAATCTCACACTAGATGGGGATGTCTTTGGAATCAATCATACTGCTAATGACATTAGTCTAAGAGGAGATCGAGAAAAACAAACATCAACAGATATTTTTCAAGATCCATATTTCAATTTTTTCTGAATTGACAATGTTCTGATTTTAATTATATATATTTCATAAGATATGATGTGATGGGGAAGCAAACTTGTTTCACTGTAAAATGTTTGATCTTCACTGCTTATGGCTGCTGCTGCATTATTGAAATAATAATTACATTTATCTCTCATAGACTGTTTCCATATATTATTCTCTACCCCTATTAATATGTCATTTATGCCTTTTTGCTTCACAGATGCTTTGGCTGTACAAAAACTGCAGTGGTTATTATTGAGAATTTTATGAAAGAAAGGACAATTCACTTACCATGAAAACACAGACAAATATATGCTACATGGTTCATGAGAATGTTATGGATCGACATGGTCAAAACCATGATAATGAACTTCACCTGGAAGTAATTAAGGTATTTTGAAATATGTGGTTTAATGAATAAACAGGAAAGTCAGGACATATTCCTATAAAAGCTGCTAATCTGTTGTGAAGTCAAACATGACAGGCCAGATGGAAAGACATATTACAAAGAAACCATATTCTTGTGAGGTTTGTGCATCTGCATTTTCACAGAAATCTCATTTAGTGACACATATGCGTAGACACACTGAAGAGAAACCATATTCTTGTGAAATTTGTGGATCTGCATTTTTATGGAAGTCTAATTTAGTGAAACATATTCGTATACACACTGGAGAAAAACCATATTCTTGTGAAGTTTGTGAATCAGCATTTTCCCAGAAGATAATTAGGGATATCCATATGCAAACCCACACTGGAGAGAAACCTTTTTCTTGTGAAGTTTGTGGACATGCATTTTCACAGAAGCAAGCTATGGTCAAGCATATGCGTACACACACTGGAGAGCAACCATATTCATGTGAAGTTTGTGGATCTAGATTTTCACGTAAGTCAAGTAGGGATAACCATATGCGTAGACACACTGGAGAGAAACCATATTCTTGTGAAGTTTGTGCATTGGCTTTTTCATGGAAGTCCCTTTTAGAGGCACATATGCATGCGCACACTGGTAAGAAACCATATTCTTGTGAAGTTTGTGAATCTTCATTTTCACAGAAGGCACATTTAGTCAGTCATATACTCATACACACTGGTGAGAAACCATATTCTTGTGTTATCTGTGGATCTACATTTTCACAAAAGTCAAATAGGGATAGCCATATGCGTATACACTCAAGAGAGAAACTGTTTTTCTGTGAAGTTTGTGGATCAGCATTTTCACGGAAGTCAAGTTTAGTGAAACATATAAATAAACATGCTTGATAGAAACCATATTCTTGTGCAGCTGCTTTTTTATAGAAGTCACATTTAGTGTCACATATGCTTACACACACTGGAGAGAAACCATATGCTTATAAAGTTTTTTTGATGTGTATTTTCGTGGAAACCAAATTTGGTCAATCATAATTATACAGACACTGGAGAAAAATATAATATTGTGAATTTGGTTGTTCTCCATTTACATGGAAATGATGTTTTGTAACCCATCTATAAGTACACACTGGAGAGAAAAAATATTACTGTGATATTTGTATGTATTTTCAGCAAAATCAGTTTTGGTGACACATGTGAATACACAGTGAGCAGAAACCCTATCTTATTGCAAATTTATTTTCTGAATCAGTAGAAAATTCTTTTTTAGTGCATCATATGAAAGTATTTATCAATTTTACCTGAGGAGATAATTTCTTGTTTCATTCTTTTTTATTTGGAGCACCTGAACTCATTGAAGTATGTCAACAGTTGTTTTAAACTAATAATAAACCTTAACCACAAATTTAACAACATAGAATTAATATATTACCCCAGAAATCAAACTCTACCTACATTTCTCACCCACACAAGACAGGCATGGTTGTGGAGGCCTCACACTTATACACACACCCATACTAATATATAAACTTACATCATACAGATTCCAAAGAACAAATGATAACATACACTTAACATGCACATATCCCTTTCCCAGCAAACAATAAAACTGTCAAAATAACCAAGAAGGGAATTCTTTGTCGCATGAATCTCCACAGACTTTATCTTAAAAACAACTAAAAATGGCCTTTTGACCAACACAACGACTGAACAAAATTAATTATAAAAAACTACAGATCAATTTAATTTTCTTATATATATGTTTGCTTTCTGACCATGAGACACAGGTTTGAATCTCATGATGGTTGGTTTGTCAGGAAAGAGATTTCCTGCTGTTATTGGTCTGGAGAGGTTGGCGACCTCAGCGTGTGGTACCTTTGGAAAGTGCCTGAAAACCAAACCACTGGTTGACACAAGCCTTGTGAGTGAAATTAGGTAGACAGGGCAATTGGGGGCCATCGATAGCTGTGCTAACACAAAGTCACAATTCATCGTGACCGAGGGTTTGAGTGTGCTGGCCTTGCTGAAATTGTTGATCATGCTAGATAACACGTTCTATCCCAGAAATTATAACTAAGGTATGCTCAGCATACTTGCAGTATAAACCTGTGGTTTATACTGCAATTATTTGTGGGTGTTGAACAACCACAAATATGCCTGAGCGAGCATCTGCAATAGGGATTGGCTAGCCCACCTCCCCAATGGACAGGTATCCTTGAATACAAGTGGCCAGCTATTTTATATATATATATATATATATATATATATATATATATATATATATATATATATATATATATATAATGCAAATCGATTGTAAATGTTTACATGTATCGTCTTTGTACCAGTTCTTGGTTTCATTCTGTTTTGTCTTGAAGTAAATATGCCGTGTTTGCCTATCAGAATTTGCTCTTGACTATCAGTCTCAAATTTTAGTTTCTGAATTTTTACCTTTATTACTGCTGCTTTGCTTTATTACTGTTAATATATATATATATATATATATATATATATATATATATATATATATATATATATATATATATATATTATTTGCTTGCTGAATATAAATGTTTTGCCCTGTTCTTTTTTCTTGTTATTGTTTATTGCAAACTTTGTTAATTGTTTGTTGGGCAGTTCTGCTCTTTATTTACATTTAACCATAGCCACTCACTCTACAAATATAATTTAATAATCAAAATATCCTTTAGTATTTTATCTTAATAATAAATATTTTAACAATAAAACTTTGTTTTTATTACATTTCGGTCATGTTTTTCATTACAGTCTGCTATTTGTTTTTTACATATCAGTGGAGATACCTATGCTAAATGTTTCATTGTGATTGAGTGGATTAATTTTCTCATCAGTGAAAATCCCATTCGATGTAATTGTTTTCAGACTAAAAAATCTTCGTAAATATTTGAAGACACTTTTGGTGGTAAGAATATTTCATTCAATACCCTTAATATTACTTTGGTATTACAATTATTCAATACCCTTATTAATATTTTTAGCTCTACAATCACCTTTTTGTTTTTATTTGGATCTGCAAAATGTTTTGTTTATATAAAATAGACTCATTTCTGTTTTATAACTTAATTTAGTGCGGTTTATGCTGTGACAGAAAAGATTGTTGGGAGCATGACTGATTAATTAGTTCCATATGTCTAAACGGATTCAAGGAAATAACTTAATGCTTTTAAAAGAATGTTTGCCTAATCTGATTTATTTTTTCTTAGAAACCAAATTTCACACATCCAATTTATTAAAAAACATTGTTGCCGTAATTCTCACAAAATATAGTTTCTTCATTGAACTGTTTTTTATTGAATTTTTGTATTTAACTTAGTTTTTTAATTTAAGCCCAGAACTAAATTGGTGTAGAGATTTCATAAATTTACTGTTGACCTGGCTAGATGTAACCGTAAGTTTTATGCTAACAGTTTCTTCTCTTGCACTTCTTGCTTGTGTAACTCCCTTCCAGCTCTGTGCTTTCAAGCCAACTTTAATCTGCAAAAAGTTAAATGCAATGACAGTCACTATTGACTGTTCACCTGACTAGTCTCTTCTCATTCTGCTCATCACCAGTGTTTCTGTTCCTAATTCTTCCACACCCTGTAACTCATTGTATTTTAGTCAACTTACTGATTTACTTGGTGTGATTCCAATTAAAAAAAATCTAAAAACATTATTATTCATGACATTTGTTCTGCTGAGTTTTCCTATTTGGTCATTTGACTTCATGAATTTAAGCAGAGTGCAAGTTCTTATTTTACTGTTGACATTGCTAGATGTAACTGTAAGTTCTATGCTGACATTTTCTTCTCTCACATTTCTTGCTTGTGAAACTCCCTTCCTGGTTCTTCTTTTCTATGTGACAATAATATTCCATGCACAGAAGAACGTTAGTCTTATAAAGGAGATACGAAAGCATAGCCAATCAGAAAGGATTTGGTCTTTTGCCACAAAGTAGAAACAGATGTCAAAGGGAAATGTCTTTCCTTTATTGTATCTTACCATGACATTGTTACTAAGTTCTCTTGACTTGCAGCAGCATCTGAGATACACATTTGCTAAGATAGCTTCAATTCATCAAAGACTTTCTCACTTGAGTTGTTTTATTATTGACACTGTTTATATGCAGACTATTGTCCTCATCTTCATTGTCACATTTAAGCTGCTATACTCTCCAGCCTTCATCAGGTGTTGATCTGGGTAATCTACAGGGAATTCTCAACTGAACCCTTTATTAAATCTACAGATCTAAACTGTTCTTGTTCCACTGTCTAGTTCTTATTTTAAATAGCTTTTCAATTATTGCTTGCCCATTTTCTCTTTTTCCATGTACACACACTGCCTGGACCAGGGATTGAACTTCCAATCACTATTTCATTAAATTCATGAACCAATCCTTTAATCCTATAGGACAATTTGCTGTAGGGAACTCGTGTGAGTGTCCAAATGTTATATAAATGGCCCTATTCTTGGTCTGGCAGAGGGGCTGGCTAGAGGTTCTCCATCAATTCCTGCGCGTGCAATCCTTACCTCTCTGATTCTCCCTCACTCTACCCAATCCCCTAACTCAAACAATATATATATATATATATATATATATATATATATATATATATATATATATATATATATATATATATATATATATATATATATATATATATACGTTTGTGTGTGTGTGCGCAAATATATAGAAAATAGGAAAGAACCGTTAGGTTAATAATCCGAATTTCTTTAGTATTTTTGTTTTTATTTTTTAAAAAACAGTGCTCAATACACAAGTAGAGCCTAAATTATAATTTAAAAAAATATAAATAATTACATTTATAACACAAATACAAAGTAGATGACTTTCGGTTTTACCTTGGGTGTATTCTGCTCTGGTTTACATATTGAAAAAACGTTGTTAGTGTTGTAAGATTTAATTATGGAACAATACGTTTTCACAGATTTTGCAATTGACCGTAGAATTGAGGAACGTGGTTTTTTCATTGACGAGTATGCTACAACCACTGGTGTGTTGAGAAAACGGTGGGTACAGAACTTGGTTAGAGGACATGCAGTGGTATTTTCAAGTTATACGCATGGTAGATGAAGACATTCGGCCCTTCTGACAACGGGTAGTACAGCCGGACAATATGTTTATAGGTTAATGTCCAATAACCCACGACTTACGTGGGACGAGTTTAAGAGGTCGTTAGAAGACTATTACGGAGTGGTTTCCAATGCGCGTATAGTAGAGTTAACTAATGTTAAGCAGGGTAGAACAGAGGCAGGGGGGAAGGGGTCCAGGACTACATGCAGAGAGTAGTACGAATAGCGGAGTGTGCCTACATAGGGGTTGACGGGGAAAGTCAAGTGGTTCGGAAACAAATGTTGGGATTCTACATAGACGGCCTAAGGGAACCGGATATTAAGATGGCAGTGAAGAAGGACGAACCGCAAAACTTGGAGGCAGCTTATCAGAAAGACCTATCCGAGTTGAAGTGGAAAATTCGGCTCGATGAAAGCACGGAATATGAAGACGAACCCACGGAAGATTGAAACTCAAGTAGGCAGGTACAAATTGAAGCCGTGAGTGTTGATAAATCCGAAAGAGATAAGGGTAGGGCATAATGAAAAGATTAAGAAGGGAAGAATTAATGGATCGTGATATAAAAACTTGTAGGAGAGAATCAAGCGTATTTAAGAGGATCATATTGAGAGATTCTGTACACGGCGAGCCCCGGGAAACGACAGGGGTCTGTTTGTAGGACGTTCAACGAACGGAAGAAGATGGTACCGCCGCACATAGTTGGTAATATGAGCGCCTCAAATTCCATTTCCATTAAGGTAGAACTTATAGAGCTTTGGTTGATACGAGAGGCGGAGATATCGATCATAGGCAGTAGGTTTTATAAAGCATTTCAACCGGGGCCTGAACCGCAAAGGAAAGACGTTAATTTACGCACTTCTAACGGGTCCCCATAAAAGGGGGAATAGTCTCTCTCGTTTACACGTTCGAATAGGAAATTAGTCCATCCGTCATGATTTCTTCGTTGTAAGGAATCTTAAAAGAAATATAATACTCGGCCGTGTTTGGTTTATGCAAAACAGAGTGAGAATGCATTTTGATAAGAGTGCCTTAAGAATTGGGGAAGAGTATGTAGCTTTAGAGGAATACATTTTTGTATCGTCCATAATTAGATTAGTACAACAAATAAAACCCCAGCACATGCACACTTGCATGTCACAGACCGCACTTAGAAGCAGCGTTAGAAAGGAATTTATTTGAAGTAGAAGAATAACTGAGCAGCGGATACGCTAGCAATTTCCTCGGCGTATCAGTGGTTAATGCAGTGGGAAAAATTGGTAAGTTTTGTAGGGTCTCGTTGCTCATAATGAACAACAATAATCAAACCGTCATAATGAAATGCGGGTGGCCAGTAGTCAAACTCAATAAGGCGGGTAGTACGACGGAAATTACTATGTCCGATATAAAAAAAAGAACCAAATCTCCGATAGAAATTTGGAACAGGCGAATGTACCGGAGGAATACAAGCTAGAGTTTGATAGGATACTAAAGAAAAACAGATTTGTTTGCTAGTGAAGACAAAAACCTATGCAGAACTGATGCCGTTGATATTCTTATTGATAGAGGAAGGCATGAACCCATAAAAAGGCGTTCGTATCGCACGCCGCTCAATGAAAAATGCCCAATTGCCTGTGCGGTTTTCCAATAGTTTTAGTGGAAAAGAAAGATGGTAGTAAAGAGATTCTGTGTTGATTTTAGAGCACTTAACAAAATTATAAAGAAATACAGACGTGTACGCTTCCAGTTATTGACGACATACCGACATCGCTATGGGTCAACATATACTTTTCTAAGCTAGATTAAAAATGGGGCTACTCGCAGGTTAAACTCTATGAAGCTGACAAAGCGAAAACTGCATTCTCTTGCCACCGGGGATTGTTTCATTTCAATGTGATGCCGTTCGGACTCGTAAAAGCCCCTCCCCCGGTCTTTTCCAGGAATTAATATTGTGTTACAGGGTCAGGAAGATTTCGCTCTGGCATATCTGGATGACATTTTAATATTCTCAAATACGATGATGGATGATAAAATCTGGGGTAGTTTTCAGAAGAATAAGCTCAAATTTAAAATAGAGACTCAATACCTGGGTTTCAAAGTTAGCGAGACGGAGATACAGCCATATTTTGATAAAGTCAAGGCTATAAAGTCAGTTTCAACTCCAACCACCATTAGGAAGGTAAGATCCTTCATTGGAATGACTTCGTACTATCGCCGCTTTATTAGGAAATTTTCTGATAATGCCGAGCCACTGATTAATCTAAAGAGGAAGAAAGCGTGTTTCCAATCGGACAACTTTTGATAGCCTAAAAATGAAATTCACAGAGATGGTGATACTCGCTTATCCCGACCCAACTAAGGACTATAGACTGTATACTGACGACCCCCGATCAGTCGATTGGCGCAGGTTTGTCCTAACTGGTTTATGATCAGAAAGAGAAGAAAGAAAGAGATAGAAAAAACAATTTATTTTCTATCTCATAAGTAATAATAATAACAACGTGGTCAACTATAGAGAAGGAGGCTTATGATATACACTATGACATTCAAAAACTAAACCATTAACTGCCTAGTGCAACATTCATCAGCTACACAGATCATAGATCCCTAGAGCCTCATTATCACTTCTCTTAATAACTATAGAATTATAGAGAACAGCATTTGTAGCAGTATCATTAGGATATAGCAGAGAACCTTTATTAATCCCCAGAAAATAACTGTTTATTTCAGGTGTTTTGTCCTCATTATCACTTCCAGATATTAAATTCTTGCAACTGTTGCATTTCATTGTCTTAGTAACTGCATAAAAGCAATAACCTTCTATGTATAATATAACAAGAACAACTTCTCTGCATTCATTAACATCCTCATCTGTGATATCTTTGTTAAACTTATAAATATCTAAATCTTGCCCCCTGACCACTTAATCCAGATTAGTTTCTTGATATTAATACACTGGATATATAGAGATATTATATTGATCTCCACCAAGTTGCTGGCACTGACCAAATCATGCAAAAATCATGAGCAAAATGAACATTTATAAGGAGTTTAGCAGATGATTTCTGAAATAATTAACAGAATAATCCACTGTACCCGAGATTAAACATGATTGACAGTTACTTGTGCACTCTTCATGCAGTATTTTGGTTCAGTTCTGTTCAGTGAAATGGACATTTATACCAGCTTGGCTAAGCCAGGATGCTATGATAAGGGTAACTGATGAATACAAACCATGTCCTCATCACTATGTATACATAGATGTACATGTTTTAAGCGATTCAAGCCAAACAACCAGCCAAAGTTCATCAATGTTTCTCCCTTTTCAAAGCATTTAAACATGTCTTATTTAAATTCCATATTGATGGCTTTCCTGTTCTTAGAAACACTGCCATCAGAAGTGACTAATCTATGCTTGGGAGCCATACTGAACAAGAATAAGATTTCACAAACAGAACACAATATCTGTGAACTGATTCTTAAAGTTAGCAATTTTCTTACAAAAATAAATTGACAAATATTGGATTTTTAAGAGGATTTGTTATTTTCACTTTCATCAATAACAATGTTTTATATGAAATTAGAAAATCACATTGAGCTTGTGATGTACAATATTCTGGCATATTTTGTGGACTCAAACTATAATTTAAGTAGTTTTTGATGAATATCCATTCTATACTTTTAAAGTTGTATAAAAATAAAATCAATCCTATTAAGTTTCATAAAAGCATGTCACATAAAAAAAATTATATTCTTAACCATTTGGTTATATATTTCTGTCAAAGATAATTTATTTTTAAACATAAAAAATAATTTCTAGATTGAGATTGTGATACAATGTTCTGGCATATGCACCCAAACTATCCTTGATTAAGGAACAAATTCTTCTTTTATGCTGGTTACTGTAATTCTTTTTATTGACACTATGTGAATTTATATAAAATATAAATGCAATGTACAATGTTCTGGCATATTGTACGCACCCAAAATTCAATATTAAATAACCCTACAAGTGTGAAGATATTTTTTTACTGGTCACTTTTGTTAAATTTCATCAATTCCGCTTTATTTTGCACTGAAAAATGTCTTCATTATATATATATATATATATATATATATATATATATATATATATATATATATATATAAACTATGTATTGCATGGAAAATTTTAAATTTTATATAATTTCAAAAACTTAATTTTCTTAATAATCAGAAAAAAAGAAATTCAATCAATTTCAATGTGATTTGAAATACAGCAAAGTATTTTGCTAATGCAAAATATTAAATTTATTTTACTACCTTGGAAAAAAAGCTAAAAGATAAGATTTGAGGATGATTTTGAATTCTTTTTAAATTAATTTTAAATCTTAAGCATCAATTTTTTTGGAGGTCCCAAAATAAAATATTCAGCAAGTTTTCATTATATTACAAGCAATTTCATGGCTAAATTATTATTATTTTTTTTTTTTTTTACTTGCGATGAATTCAGCTGATGACGTAATTTTTTTACAAAATATGAAGATTGAACTGAAGCCATTCTGATAATTTTTTTAAATTCTCCGAGTAATATTGTTCCTAATATTTTTACTTTTGAGCTTTGATTCAACTAATTATTCTAATCACAATGTTATTATTTATTTTGAGAAATTAATTACCATCCTAGAAGAAAAGAAAAATGTTTTTTTTTTTTTTTTTTTCATTTTCGTATTTTTACTCTTCCACTATTAAAGTGGGTTTTCAAAGTTTTGACAGAATGACGACGTATAGGGGCCTCGTATCATAGATTCGGGATTCTGGCACTGTCGGCTGCCAGAAACAAACATCAGGCATTTTTATTGTTGAATGCCAAGAAATCTCAGGGTTTTTAACATGAGGAACCACATATACACAAGGAACGATATCTTGTCTAACACCGCCACGTCGCGTTCCTCTGTTATTATCAAGCGAAATATTGTCTGAAAAACCAAAGTAATTTCGTGTTTTTCCATTTCTTAATTCTTTCCTTGTCACATTCGTTACAACTTCGATATTATTATATCAACTGAACAAACAATACAAAACTTGGTTCGTCGGTTGAAGGAGGAGAAATCTCAAGGAAATCATTTGAAAACACAAACAAATCAGACAATTTTGTTTGTTTTTCTCAGTGTATTTTCTCGTCTCAAAGGTAAGTGAAGGAATAATGATAATTTTGTTAGAAGAAGAATTCCTTACTCAAGTGATTTCTCTCACTATTCGGGGATTGGGGGCGGTTAGCAAAAAAAAAAAAAAAAAAATGGAAATAAAAATTAAGTTGCGATCGTCTCAGAAATTACTACAGAAGGTAAATTGCTTTTTCTTTTTTTTAGAAGACGAAAAATGAAAAATCCTCCATGAAAAAAATTAATATTTAAAAAAGTATTAAAAATTGCCAAGATTTTAAATATCACTTCGTTAATTCGGTATAAATTTTCAATACCTAAGGTTTACCGTTTAAATTTAAAAAAATGAAAAAGCCTTCATGAAGATTTATTTTAAAATTTTAACTTTAACTTTAATTGAAATCTAAATGATTAAATTTACTATTTCCAGTAAGTAAACTATTCAGTGCATTTCGCCGTTTTCTTGATTATAAATGATCAGAATTGATATAGATTTACAAAATGTAAGTGAACAAATTTTTTGAGGTTTTTAACTACCTAGTAATTTTTACAAATTAATTGTCTAATATTTTAGTAAGTACCTTCATGAGATTGACTATATTACAACTATAACACAGTAACGGGCATCAGTAGTTAATTTCAATTCTTTTGCTGGTTCAAAATTTTTTACAACTAATTTATTTATGAGTACCTTTTTTTAATTTCTCAAAAGCAACCTCATGTCTTTTTGTCCATTGAAACTGTATTCTTCTTCCTTATTTCATTAAATGGTTCCACAAGGTCACTATATCGTGGCAAGTATCTGTTTGTGCAATTATATCTGATATCTTATCAGTTTGTCATCTGGCAATAAACCATCTTTGGATATTTAATATCCTAGGTATGAAAATTAAACATGCATTTATTTTGACTAATTGTCATACCTGTGCTTTTTTAATTTTCTGAAAACTTGTTTCATTTTACTTTTAAGCTCTTCTTTACTATATGCACATCAGTGCCAATGTCATCCTGATATACAGTTATATTTTGAATCCCCTCTAAACCTTTTTCAATGGCTTTTTGGAAAATCTGACTCGTGACATTTTTACTTCAAATGGCAGATGAGCCTATCTTATAAATCCAATAGGGGTATTCATTGTGGTAACTTCTTGAAACTTGTTATCAATTTTAATCTGATTATATGCTAAGTTAAGGTCAAATTTAGCAAAGGGTTTCATACCAGCAAATACATGGCATGCTGTTTCAATGTTTGTCAATGGAAATGAATCCAAACAGATCTGCTACATTCATGCCCACCTTATAATCGCCATACAATGGATGTTATTCCCAGTTCCTGTTCACATATTCTTTGTTTGATTATCTGAAAGTAAGAATTCAAAGTAAGTATCACTGAAAAGGGCTTTTGTGCATTCACAGAGAATAACCAATTGGCATCCCTAGGATTTTTGGAGGAAATATGTTATCAATACCAAAATCATAAAGTGACTTACATAATAACAAGTAAATTGGTCATCCAAAAGTAACAATTCAAAGTAAACAACCCCGAAAAGGGCTTTTATGCATTCACAGAGAATATAACCTTTAGGAAGGTTAGTGTTAAACTAAATTTACAATAGATGTATAGACTGATTTGTAGTTTCACAATAGATCTGCAACTTGATTTATATAAAGATTTGAAAATAGAATAACATATAGATAAACAAAAGTTTTATAACACTGACAAATAGTTCAGCTAAATCATAAACATCTAGTAGTGATATGTAATGAGGTACTCTAGAAAACGTGGTATTAAAATATAGCAACAAGAGAATTATCTTCTCATGACAAAACTACATCTGTCAGAGAGAATACCAGTCATAACAATTGATTGATTACTTAAACATGATGGAGTATCCTAAATATATTAAGAAATGGCTGAGGTGTTTCACATTATCAGCAAGAGTGCAAAAGTTAAAGAATGCCAAATCTACTGGGGAAGAAAAAGAAGTTATGGATTTGTTGTTGACCTCAGTGGGGTATGAGGTCATAAAAATCTGTCTTGGTCTATCCCAAAATGTTGAAAAATTTAGCCTATGAAGAAATTACTGTAGTTGTTTTTTATGTGTTGCACCTTGATGAGAGGTCTGATGTTGTTCTACAGAGACTTTATTCATAAAACATAATTGAAACAAAAGATGTGAGTGCCTTTTTTATATAACTTTTAAGTACTCAGTAATCTTAAAACTTTAGGAAAATATTCTGCATAATCTAAAGATTTATTGATTTTATGTAATTTGGCTTCGTATTTACTATATTTCCTACTCAAATTTTATGATAGTGTTGTGTGTGATGCCAGTATTTAAAAGTCACTACATTTATACACACACAACTCAAAATTTTCAAATATGGAGGTCGCTGTATTGTAGTAGACTCTTGTCTATTTAGGATTTAGGATTTTACTTAATAACAGTACCACATAACCAGTATACATTTGCTGCAGAATTTTAAAGATTTCAAACTTTATAAATTAGACTAATTCAAAATTTTAAAAAATTCATTATTCATCAAAATTTTTTAATCTTTTTCTTAAGACAAAGATCATAGTATTTCTTATTCACAAAGACAAAAGCTTTTCTAATTAAATAGTGTCTTAGTTTTATTGCATTTTTATTTTATAATTCAGAGCAGATTTTCAGTAACTGAGGCGGTTCCTATTTTTCAAAAAGAAATTGATTACTTCAATTCTCCAAAGACTTGTGCATATAACTAATATAAGAATGAAGCAATACAAAAAGAATTTCCCATAATTTACATTAAATGAGTTGGGGGAGAGTGGCAGATATAAAAATATACAGTGGGATAAAACAAATTTTCGTATGTATACAAATTTTTAATTTATTGTATTTCCAACTAATGAATAGACATAATTTTCATATAATTAGCTGTACACAGATGCATAACTAAATATGCATTGAAAGCAGAAAAGATTTTGATTTAATACAAATAAATCCTATTTATCCATTTTAATAGGTAACAAAAAATATTTGTTCAATGCAAATGTTATATTTTATAACTTTTAAATTGCTTTAATGCTCTAGATCATTCAAGTGGAATATTCTAGAATGTTTCATTAATGTTATCAGTAGTTATTTTTGTCTAAAAATACAAACAGAACATTCTGTAATTGATATTCATACAAGAAGGTTATCATCATAGTGAAGAGATGAAGAATTGATAAATTTGCAAAAGGAACTGATTGTTAAGCTCTGGAAAGAAGGTAAAAGTTACAGGAAAATCTCAGACAAATTGAATATTCCATTTACTACCATTAATTCATTCATTGCAAGGTATAAAAAAACTCAAAACTGATGAAAACAAAAGAACAGTTACTCCTTGGAATATTTATTCAAGATCTTTGAGAAAATTAATGCATCAAATTAAACAAAATCTAATGGTTACTCATCAAGAATTGCAGAATAATTTGCTTTCATCAGGAACCTGTGCCACTAAATGGACAATAAGCAATGAAATTCATAGGAACAATCTAAAGTCATGCACCCCTTGGAAAACTCCACTGCTATTGAAAAGACACAGAGATACCAGGTTGGAATTTGTTTGTGAACATGAAGTTAAGGAAAAATCCTATTGGGAAAGAGTATTATAGACAGACAAAATCAAAATAGATTTTTTGTATGTAATTCTAGAAATAGTGGAAAGATGGTGATGCCTTCAGACAAAAGAACACAGTTCCATTAGTGAAATTTTGTGGTGGCAGGGGTTTAGTGATGTTTTTGTGAAAAAAACTTATTTGTAACATATCAACAATAGATTGCAGAATGAATGCTGCAGCATATCAAAATATTTTTTTCAGCAAATTTAATGATTTCAATTGAAAATCTTGATTGGAGGTAAGCATACTGCAAAATCTATAAAGAAATGGTTTGTTGAAAATGATGTAAATATCCTGAAATTGTCAAATCAATCCCCAGATTTAAATCCAATCAAGAATCTGTGGTATTATTTGAAACTTTAAATTCAGTCAAGAGCTCAAACAGACATCCCAAATATGAAGACCATATGCGAAGAAGAATGGAACAAAATCCCAAATTTGCAAATCATTAATTAAGAACTACAAGAGATTGGTTGCTGTAGAAGTGAATAATGGCTATTCTCCAAAGTATTATTTCAAAATTGTATTATTTTGTATTGTAAAAATACATTTCACCTGTTAAAATGGGATTTCTTTCTATTAAATCAGAATATTTTGTTTTCTATGCATATTTACTTATGCATCTGTGAACAGTTATATGAAAACTATGTTTATTCATGAATTGGAAATACAATCAAGTAAAAAATTGTCTGTGTACGAATATTTGTTTCCCCTCCCCTGCATATATAGTGTCATTGTGATTTTGCAGTAGGAAATCCTTGCAGACTTGGTAAGTTTTAGGTACTTTGGCTTTATAGTCTTACTTACAAAGACACTTGCTGATGAAATGTTAGAAAATTCCCAGTAAATTTTAAATACCTGTTGCTCTTATTTGCTGATAATGTCATGTATGGACACCCATATTTACAAAAATCAGCATGTTTAGGCACACAAAATATTTTGAAATAAAAACATTTTTTCACATAACGTAATAAATCAAGTGGACAAAAGCACATTAATTGTGGAAACTACTTCATTATTTCTGTGTTTTGTTTTCCATTTTTAACTATTGGTTTAATAATTAGAATGTGGTATTAATGAAAGATCTCCACTTGTCCTAATAATCTCATACCAGGTGGTGCCGGCTATGGACATAATCATATGGCTAGTGTCATTACTCCAAGATGAGGTTTAAATAACTTTAAACATCAACAGATATTTTTCAAGATTCATATTTGTATTGTTTCTGAATTGACAATGTTCTGATTTTAATTTCATACATTTCATAAGATATATGAAGCCATCTTCTTTCACTGGTTAACACACTGAAATGCTTCATCTTCAATGGTGGCTGCTGAAATAATAATTGCACATATCTTTCATTATATAGACTGCTTTCATATATTATCCACTGCCACAAATAATATATAAATTATGCCTTCTTTTTTTACAGATGCTGTACAAATCTACATTGGGTATTACTGAGAATTTTATTGAAGGAAAAGATATTACACTTTCCATGAAAAACTAACAAATATATGCAACAAGAAATAATGTACTTTGACATATATGGTTGGTTTTTTTTTTACAAAAACACATTTCATGTTATATTCAAATAAACAGCAAAGATAGGACATATTGATGTGACATTTGCTAAACTGTCGTGAAGTGAGACAATCTGCAAAATGGAGACACATATTGCAAAGAAACCATATTCTTGTGAAGTTTGTGGATCTGCATTTTCATTCAAGTCGTATTTAGTGTCACATATGCGTACACACTCTGGTGAGAAACCATATTCTTGTGAAGTTTGTGGATCTGCATTTTCACAGAAGTTACATTTAGTGAGACATATGCGTACACACACTGGAGAGAAACCATATTCTTGTGAAGTTTGTGGATCTAAATTTTCAATGAAGGCAGATATGGTCAAACATTTGCGTACACACACTGGAGAGAAACCATATTCTTGTGAAGTTTGTGGATCTAAATTTTCATTCAAGTCAAATTTAGGGCCACATATGCGTACACACTCTGGTGAGAAACCATATTCTTGTGAAGTTTGTGAATCTGCATTTTCACAGAAGTCACATTTAGTGAGACATATGTGTACACACATTAGAGAGAAACCATATTCTTGTGAAGTTTGTGGATCTAAATTTTCAATGAAGCCAGATATGGTCAAACATATGCATACACACACTGGAGAGAAACCATATTCTTGTGAAGTTTGTGGATCTAAATTTTCATTCAAGTCACATTTAGTGTCACATATGCGTACACACACTGGAGAAAAACCCTATTCTTGTGATGTTTGTGGATCTGCATTTTCAGTGAAGTCCAATTTGGTCAAACATACGCAAACACATACTGGACTGAAACCATATTCTTGTGAAATTTGTGGATCTGCATTTTCACTAAAGTCACATTTAGTGCAACATATACGTACACACACTGGAGAGAAACCCTATTCTTGTGATGTTTGTGGATCTGCATTTTCACTGAATTCCAATTTGGTCAAACATATGCGTACACACACTGGAGAGAAACCATATTCTTGTGAAGTTTGTGGTTCTAAATTTTCACAGACGTGGCATTTGGTGCAACATATGCGTACACACACTGGAGAGAAACCCTATTCTTGTGAAGTTTGTGGCTCTGTATTTTCACGGAAGTCAAATATGGTTAAGCATATGCATTCACACACTATAGATAAGCCATAGTTATTTGAATTTTGTGTATCTCCATTTTCATGGAAATGATACTGATCCCTTTTTCTATATGCACGAGAAAGAAAAAATATGATGTTTGCTGATACATATTTCCAGAAAGATTTTGTTGCATCATACGCAATAGACAGAAATCCTATCATAGTCCACATTTTGTTTCTGAATTAGTAGAAAATTCTTTTGTAATGTATCATGTAAAATCCTGTAGAAATAAAAAATGGTGGCTATATTTTTTCTGAGAAGTCATTTTGTGTAAAATATGAATCATGTTCTTGTAAAACTTTTAATGCATTATTTGCAAATAATGCAAAATACAATAGACTTGCTGCAGTGTTGATATGTGCACATCCTGCATCACAGTTGCATAAAAATCTAATGCATTATCTTCCCCATCTGTCCATCACAGAGATGTACTTAAATATTCTCATTAAAAGCAATAGATTACACAGATCCAATGAGGAAATTTCATGGTAATTGTTCTGATGTACTTTCCTCTATGCTTTGGAGGTGTTAAAATTAACAATTATACTTTTTGTCACATCAATTTTGTCCCATCTGACAACAGATTGTTGATCATGTTTTTAAAACAGCTCCCAATTTGACCTTATTGAACCGATTACTATTAAGACAGTAGTAAATCACTTTTTTTCCACCTTTTTTTCCTCTGCAAATGTGAAAATTTGGATGTGGTACAGCAGGCACATCAACCAATTTAAAAAAATGAAAAAGTTCCATATATCTATTAAGACAAACCTTTATTAAATGAATTACAACCACTTTCAAAGATATTTATAAACCTGGAAAAAAATATATTAATTAAAAATTAAGCTGTGCAGAAGTAAATGAACCATTACATTTACACTCTGTATTTTTGCTTTACATGTTTAATAGTGCAAATAATTTTTTGTGCACATGTAAAAATCAAAATGACACATGTTCATATTTTAGGTAAGCTGTGTATATACTGTAGTTATACAAGATAACTTATTGTGCATGCAAAAGTGTTCAGTTAGCAACTAAATTTTAAAAATATGTATGCAAACATCAAAATAATGTGAGTCTTTAAGAAATCACATATTTAAAACCTATAACTATGGAGAAGGCTAAAAAATCTATTGGCCATCAACAAGAGCAAGTAGACATCTAGTTTGGCAAATCCTGCTGTGACCTTTGCAGTTTTCTAATACACATTGGCCAATGTCAGAATCAATGTGCATACATCTGCAGTGCAACAAAATGTGAACAATGATGTTCTTCATGGCAACATGCCTAAAAAAATCACTGCTTACAAAATCTCACAAACATGCTTGCCTTAACTAAGCCAAAGCTCCTATCAAGAAGGTAGAAAATGTCTGGCAAAAAGATTTATGGTCAGAGGAGACCAAAGTAGAGATTTTTGAGAGGAATTTGAATATTAAATGTCAGAGTTCACATTTTAATTTTTAATTTTCAATTAATAATTTTATTCCAGCTTGATAAACATTTTTGAAAGTAAATTGATTTATTAATCGTTTCTCTTTATGAATATATAGCTTAAGATTTGTTGATCATCTAGGAAAATGAGATTGTTTTTAAAAATATTATCTTAGGGGATCACTTACTTTTGCATAATACGCATCTGTTCACATAAGGAAGTTTGCAATACATAGGACTACTATTCAATCACTTTCTCAATAGGAATTGCCCAATTACAACAATCAAAGAATCTATTAGCAAGGCTTCCAAACATGATGGAAACACTCTCCTTACCTAAGAAAGTAAAAAAATAATTCCAGAATCCCTATGGTCTTTTATTTTAATTAAAACATCCACAAATTTTCCCACAACTTAACCAAAAATTTCCAGTATTTAAAACTAGACAATACAATTAGAAAAATATTTAGCAATAACCCCACTACATGTGAGGTGACAGCTCCCCAAACCTCTTCAGATGTTAACATTATCCAACATATGCAGCTCATCACCTCAACAAAGGAATGTCACCTGCAACAAAGCCCAGTGCCCGGTCTGCAAATACATCATCACTCAAAACATTGAGCCCCTCCCACTTGGAACTCACATGGTATTCAAACTGCTAATTTAGAGCTGTAACAATTCCAATCTTATATATTTTCTATCACAGATACTAGAAGGGGAATTATGTAGGAGAAAATGGAAGAGTCCCACCCCTGGTGCAATAACCACAAAAAAGATAAAAGAAAATCAGAGACAACAGCAACAATTTCCTGGCCTGTGTGCACTTCAACCAATCTGGTCATTGCATCAACAATGTTTGATATGTGCTTTTGGTATAGAATGTATTAATGCTCTTTTACATACAATCTTATGTAATGAGAGGGGAAGGTTAGTGAAGATACATATTGCCATACATATGCTTTTGTACATGTATTTATATCTATATGTGTATGGCAGTACATATGTTTCTGTGAAGGCTTGTGTGTATGTACATATAGTTCTGTGTACATTGCAGCTATGTATGTACCTACTTTTTCCTGTTTTTTTTTTTCATTATTTTATTAGAATATTTTTTACAAATTATTTCCAGTTTTTTATCAATATTTTTGTTCTTTCATATATTTGTTTTATTTTATTTTTATATATTCCCTTTTTCCTACTTATTTTCTTTTGCCCTTTCACTTTCTTCCTTCTTATCACAACATATCAAAACCAGTTCCCTCGTTTTCAACAGTTGACCACATGATCTGTCAATTTTTACTTCAACTTGCTACACACATGATATCTTTCCCTGTGTCCAAACTATAACTCCCTTAATCAATATTTACAATCTCACTCACCACTGACAGTTTTACACTGATTTAAGTTTAATTTTATTTTCAAAAATGTTTCACACATCAAATGATAAGGCAACGTTCTGACTTTGCTCTTAATACAATTTCCATTGGAAAATACCTTATCTACAAAAACATCTATTGGTGAGGAATTTCCATTTCTCTGTGTGTTCCTCAGATAAATGATATTTATCAAACTGACTATATTGGTATATTTTTGATAGTCCTTTTTTATTAACAAACCTATTATATATATATATATATATATATATATATATATATATATATATATATATATATATATATATATATTATAAGAACACAAATTTGACAAAATAATAAACAAATTCATTACATATATGAAAAGATGGAAAATTACAAATACTCTGTAAATGTTTCTCTGAATTGATAAGTATGTCAGTTTTATTCAATATAGCTTCATAAAAATGTTTTTACTCTTTGAAAAATAAATTTCATATTGGTGATGTCTCAATGGGAATTGTATGAGGTAATATTTATGCTATAAAATTTTAAGATGATTTCAAAACTTTTGTTCTGCTGAGCTTTCATATTAGATTACTTGACTTCATGAATTTAAGCACAGTATGAGATATGATTTTACTGTTGACATTGCTAGACAGCCGTAAGTTCTATGCTGACAGTTTCTTCTCTCACATTTCTTGCCCATGAACTCTCTTCCAGCTTCTTGCTTTCCTGTCAAAAATGATGTTGTATTTAAATGCAACATCAGTCCTCCTCTATCAAGAATCTCTCTCTCATATATATATATATATATATATATATATGTATATATATATAATTACATATGTGTTGGTTTGTGTGTGTAGAATGGTAGAAACTCATAAAGGAGATGTGAAAGTATAGCCAATCAGAAAGGATTTGGTCTTTTGCCACAAAGTAGAAACAGCAGTCAAAGTGAAACTTCTTTCCTTTATTGTATCTTACATGTTTTGTAGAGAGAGAGATTATAAAGGAGATGTGAAAGCATAGCCAATGAGAAAGGATTTGGTCTTTTGCCACAAAGTAGAAACAGCTGACCAAGTGAAACATCTTTCTTTTATTGTAACTTACATGTTTTGTAGAGAGAGAAATTATAAAGGAGATGTGAAAGCATAGCCAATCAGAAAGGATTTGGTCTTTTGCTACAAAGTAGAAACATCTGTCAAAATGAAACATCTTTCCTTTATTGTATCTTACATGTTTTGTAGAGAGACAAATTATAAAGGAGATGTAAAAGTCAGGACTTAGTCTTTTGCCACAAAATAGAAACAGCTGTCAAAGTGAGACAATCCTAACATATGACCGTGTTAAATCTATAAATTATGGTAATTTTAAAATTCCACTGATACCAGTGACTGGGTGTTTTTTTGTTGTAGAATGTTTGACATTATGAAATTGAAATTCTTTGGGAAAAATCTAAATTATGTTCTGAAATGCATCATTTCTATATCCAAATTAAATTTTAATTAGAATCTATGTGTATAAAAGGGAGATTGCATCTGTATGTTTAATTAACGAGTGCCTTTTTAATAAGGACTAAGCACATGTTTTATAATAACACCCTTACCAACTCCTTTCAAATTTGGGCGAGCAGAGAATAAGACATGTTTTTTTGAACAATGTACGAGCGCATGTCTTTTTAATATCTCCCTTACCCACTCCTTTGACATTCGGGCAAACAAAAAAAAATGAAATATCTATCTGTACAAGGACCAAGCGCAAGTCTTTTTTTTAATATATCCCTTACTCACTCCTTTTAAATTCAGAGGAAAAATTACTTTTTTTGTACAACGGTTGAGCACACATCTTGTTAATGACACACCCACTTTTTTCAAATTCTGGGGAGGAAAGTAAAAAGACATATTCATTTGTACAATGACTGAGCATATGACTTTTAATAAATCCCTTATCGACTCCTTTCAAATTCGACCGAGCAGAGGAAAAGGACATGTTTCAAATTTGCTTTCAAAAGATTGACCTGCAAATAAGACAAAACAAATCTGTGAGTTTATGTTAAGTTTTCTTTTGGTCAATGAAAAAGTTGTATCTATAAAAGAAAATTTGTCTGAAAGGTGGATATCTTCTTAATCCTCATTTTCCATAAGAAAGGCTCAATAAAAATATAATAATGATAAAAATCAATGATATATTAAATAGAAAAGAAATTTTAAAATAGAATCAAACAATAAAAGAAATTAATAAAGGATAAAGCATAAAAAACAAATAAAACACAAATACATGAACAAAACATCAACAAGAAATAAAAAGAAACCTAAAAACAAGAATATTTTAAGAATAAGAAACAAGAAAATAAATATTACAAAAAGAATAATTATTTCTATTTATATATAAAAGAGAGATTATTTGTCCACCATCCAGCATATGTTTCTGATGAAAAATTAATTTTTAGAATGGTTGTTTCCTTTTTTTTTTTACAATTTTAATTGCAATAATTTGTAAAGTTGTTAAATCTTTTAAAATTAAAATTTAGGGAATACTGTTATTAAGAAAAAATATTTTTATTAATCATAAATCGAAAAGCTTATTACAATCGGCAAATGACCAGGATTTAAAAAGAGAATTTTGTATTGTTTCTGGATGTGTATAAATATGTCTTTAAAAAGTCACATGTTTTAAGAGTTGTTTAAAATTTCGTCACTGAAATGATATAAAAATCAATATTAAATAATTACCATAAAATTTCATGAGTTGTACGTAAAAATTAGAGGTATTTAATGGGGAGGGGGGTGATGTTGTGTTTGTCAATGTAAAAAGTTACTCCGTTGGTATATGTATTTGTAGCAGTTGATAGAGGATTCCTTTTCTCTGTTTCTTAATAAAAATGAAATGAATAAAACATCCAACAATGGGACCTTGAGACACATGTTGAAATTAATGACAAGAGTGGGTATTTTTCTTTTCATGATGTCAATTACAAAATTACACTCCTTTCCAAACCGTGATAGGCGGGTACAAGAGGAGGAGGACAACAACAATCAGAAAACAGTCTGCCTGCCTTATGTGAAGGGGTTATCAGAGAAAATACAAAGGATCTGCGGTCCATATAACATCAGGATAACCTTCAAAAGCTTGACGACACTCCGCAGATATCTCTCTCGAGTGAGACCCCCCCATAGAGGAGAACATGACTAAAGACTGTGTGTACGCTATCCCGCGCAGCTGCGGAAAGGAATATAGAGAAGGCTGCCCCCTCAAGGTAAGACTTCAAGAACACCAGAAAGCTGTAACACGAGGGGAAGTAGAAAAATTAGGCGTGGCTGACCACATATGGAGAGAGAAGGAAGATCACCGCCCTCTGTGGGATCATGTTGAGATCATATACAAGGAACACCATTGGAAAATTCGTAAACTTACGGAATCAGCACAAAAATCTCCTGAGCCGACCAAGCATAGAAATAAATACAATATGGGAACCAGTAATAATGAGTGCCAGAGAAAAGCAATGATAACAAAGTTGCAATGTGAACTCTGGTAAAAACATGAAATGATAACCTCAAAATTGCAATATGAGCACTGGTAAAACAGGTTGCTGAAGACATTAGGTTTATAATACCCAGAAATTTATACCCAGATGACACAGTGGATAAAGGCGTTGGTTAGATCCAGTGACAGACACAAAGAGTGTGAGTTCAATACCCGGTTAAGGCAGTGGAGAACTTTCAGAGGGAAAATTAGCTGGAGATAACTGATAACTGACATCCATCAAACATGACACGTGGAACTAGAACAGTCTACCCCAGTGAGCGAAATAAAGGGTTCAGTTCGAAATTCCACCCACCTGAAGATGGCCGGAACGTTGTGATAAATATAAATAGATAGATAAATATGACGACAAAGATGAGGACGGTAGTCCGAATAATGTAAATAATGTACATAATACCTCATCTCAGAAATATAGACAGACTTTGAAAAGAAAGCATGATTTGCATTCCTCAAAGCCTTGTGCTTTTAACTATTGTAATCACTAAACCCGATGCGATTGAATTTCTAGAGTTTTCATAAAATTAGTTAGGGGAGGGGGTAAGAAATATAAAAAAAAAATTTCTCACATGACTTTAATAAAAAACGAAAACATATTTATAATAATTTCCATCATCTATGAATAGTTTCTGAAAGTTTCATTAATTTCCGGCAATTATTTTTATTTTTGCAAGATTTTCCAAATTAATGTGTGTCATACAAAAAAGAAAACATGCTAAAAATTGTATATGTTATATTAGTAGTTCCGGTGATACAAAGAGAAACAAGGTTTTTTTTAATCAAAATTTAGAATGTTCTAAAAAGAAGCAAAAAATTTTAAAAAAATAATCAAAAAAAATTTGGTCTTTCGTCTTCATAATGACAAACATTTATCATTTAGATGATAAAATTTTGTTTTCGTCAAGTTTGGCGTCTTTTTTTATCATGCTATGCCATTTTTTTAGCGATCTCGTGGGGGTACCTATTGCCCATGTTGTATATAAATGTGTCTACTACTTGGACTTTTCCGGGCTTTTCTTCAGGGCCCGATACGGTTTTGTAGCGAGTGAATCTTCTTATCCATTTTGGCCACTGTCCGTGTTGGTCAAATAGGAACGGCTTTGGCGTCGACACGTTGACGTTCATTTTCCGGTTCTGATGACTCGGATATTTTATTCGCCTGACATCTAAGTGTATCCGTTCGCTAGTGCTCCGTTAATCTACTTTTTAGTTTCATGACAATCCCACTTCTGACATCATGTTGTGTTTGTAAATGAAGAACGAATCAAAACACGTGTGTTTATATTAATTAAATAAATAATATCAAAATGGCGAATGCCATTTTTATTCAGATCCCGTTCAAAGGAGATAACTCAATCCAGAGTAGATAGATAGATAGATAAAACTATGAAGTATGTCCCTTGATATTTTTGCTTTTTCGGAAAACCTCTTGCTTTAAAAATGCTTGTTCTTAAATTTCATTCAAACTGAAAGCATTAATCCATTTAAAATTTTGATATTTACCAATTTCTATACGTCACAATGCTTTCCTAAAGGAATCAAATAAAAAATACGAATACAAAGAAACATGCAAGTACATTTATTTTTATATATAATCCTTTTTGCACCTTCCAACTTGTTTTTTACTTGCGATGAATTCAGCTCTAATGTCATTTTTATTAAATAATCATTCCAATGTGTCGGGAGTAAAAAAAAAACACAAAAAGTGGTCTTTCCACCCCACAAGGGAGGGGAGTCCAGCAGGAGTGAAAGCAGAAGATAACACTTTTTATGGCATTACGCTGCTTAGGGCATATGATTCAGTTACTGCATATTGTGACATTGTCTGTACCGAGACTATTTTTGAGAAGGAACAAATGTTTTTTGACACCGGTTATCGTAATTCCATTTTTTCTCTTTGTTGTGTCTAAAAAAATACATACCTTCTCTTTCCAAATAATTAATCTTTGTGAATTGCAATTTCTTTCAAAATAGGAAGTTTCATTTGATTACAAAATATTGTCGATCTTGAGAAAGAAACATCAAGTTCAACAACAACAGCAATAATCCTGATTCCTGTTTGTTTTAAAAAGTTTTTTTTTTAATTCACCCTGAAAAGGTAAGAAAGCCCCACAAAAAAAATATTCTGAATTATTTAAAAATGTCTTCTTTGACAGAAATTCAATAACATTTCGGTTTTATTTGAAAGACAAAAGCCTAAAGTGAATGAGAATTAAAAAAAAAAATAATAATTTCATAATTTTTACCTGTAAATATTTTCGTCGTCATTTAAATACAGAAAAGATGTTCATATTTTTCTTTGGTATCTTTACTTTTCTCGAATTCTTAAAATATTTGAGTAAAATTAGCAGATTTAAAGTTAATCTGATTTGAAATAAACATTACTTATAGCATAAAAAAGTAATACAAGCATTTCTTAACGACGGCGACTGTTTTTCTCATGTCTTTATTGACATCTGATAAGTTACGAGGTGCTGACAGCTAGTATGGATGATCAGAATTGACATAAATTTATTAAATCTAAGTGAACTTGTTAGCTACTTCGTAATTTTTACAAATTAACGTATTTTCAGCAATTATCTAATATTTTATTGACTTTTAGTTACGTTTGAAGATACTTTATGAAAAAATAATAAAATTTAAAATAATATAAAAATTTCCTAGATTAATATTAAAATTTAATAATTGAGATGAAATACAATGATAGAGGTAACTCAATAATTTATGAAACGTTCTGGCATTTTATCTATTATTAATTTATATTTTTTAATATATATTTTCCATTTTATTTTTTATTATTAATTGTTATAATGGTGGTTATTTTTATAGTACTTTAAATTTTATTATTAATTACATAATTGTTTAAACTTTTATTATTGTAACCCAACACCCTAAACAATATTTAAAAGAAATTGCTGCTATGTGTAATAGTGAAAAGACTTTCAGAAATATTTTGTGATGATAAAACTTTGTTTGTTCTAAGTTTGGAGCCTCGTTTCATCATGCTATGCTGTTTTTTCAGCAAATTATTGAAGATACTTAAATAATTCATTTAAACAATAATAATTGAAGCCAAACATGATCTAAATGCTGCAAGGACAAAAGCATAAAAATTATTAATTTTATAGTAACATTAAAACATTTAAACAGCAATAATTGAAACAAAATACATGAAAGTTTAAATAACTTATATAAGTTTATATAACTATGAAAAAATTGGAAGAATACATCCCTAATATAAAAGGAGCAGGCAAGATATCAGAGAGAGGAAACAGACACCATGAATATATTTCCACAAAGTTTTCTAATCAAACAATCAATTCAGTATAGAATTAATTAGGTACTGAATAAGTACTGAAAATGCTGTTTGAATATGATTTCACTGATTTTTGACTAATGTTTAAATACAGGGTCTAGGAATTTTTTTCTTTCATTCTCAAAATTATTTCCAGATACCAAATTAGTTTGAGTTTGTTTATGAAGAAAATCATTTTTTCAATTATCATAAATAAATCATATAAATAATTTTACAAGAATTGTTACATTTTATACTTTTAATTAAAATAATAAACTTTTAAATTCCGTAAAATTTTGTATCGGTCAAGTGATAGTGAATTAAATCTCTTTCTCTCTCTCTCTCTCTCTCTCTCTCTCTCTCAATATATATATATATATATATATATATATATATATATATATATATATATATATTTATCTGAATCAAGTTGCTGCCTAAACCCATGAATCAATATTGATGAAACTGTGATGATCCAGTATGTTACGAGGTTAATTGTTTTTTTTATAAAAATCTATAATGGGAATGCTAGATCACAGCTCTCTGCTGAGTCTTATGTGAAATGATGTTTATCACCGTTTTTAAGCAAGGGAGATAATTCGTCATGTAAACATTTTAGAAATTATTATACATATGTTATGAGATAATAACTATTGTAAAGTTTAAAAATCCAGAGAGACATGGAGCTTTGATCAATTTGAAAATTTAGGGAACAAAATCTAAATGAATCACAGGTTATTTTCTAAACAGCTTTCATATATTATTCTCTACTCCTATCAATATATCATTTATGCCTTTTTTCTTCACAGATGTTTTGACCATACAAAAACGGCAGTGATTATTATTGAGAATTCCAATGAAGGAAAAGACATTTCATTTTCCATGAAAACACAGAGAAATATATGCTACATGGTTCATGTCAAAGTTAAGTATCTACAATGTCAAAAGCCTGACAAGGAACTTTGCCTGGTAAGAAATAATGTACTTTGAAATGTGTGGTTTATCTTTCAACAAAACACATTTAGTATTATGCATGAATAAACAGCAAATATAGGCCATATTCATGTGACATCTGCTAAACTGTTGTGAAGTTAGAAAGAATAGGCCAGATGGAAACACTTATGACAAAGAAAGAATATTCTTGTAAAATTTGTGGATCTACATTTTCATGGAAGTGTAACTTAGTGAGCCACATATGTACACACACAGGAGAGAAACCATATTCTTGTGTAGTTTGTGGATTTGCATTTTCACATAAGTCTCGCTTAGGTGCACATATGCGTAGACACACTGGAGAGAAACCGTATTGTTGTGAAGTTTGTGAAACTGCATTTTCACACAAGTCAAATTTAGTGACACATATGCGTACACACACTGGAGAGAAACCATATTCTTGTGAAATTTGTCACAGTGCATTTTCAGATAATTCAAGCATGATTAGACATATGCGTACACACACTGGAGAGAAACCGTATTCTTGTGAAGTATGTCAAACTGCATTTAAACTGAAGTCAAATTTGGTCAGTCATATCCGTACACACACTGGAGAGAAACCATATTCTTGTGAAGTTTGTCCATCTGCATTTTCAGAGAAGGCACATTTGGTGACCCATATGCGTACACACACTGGAGAGAAACCTTATTCCTGTAAAATTTGTGGATCTGCATTTTCACACAAGTCAAATTTAGTGACACATATGCGTACACACACAGGAGAGAAACCATATTCTTGTGAAATTTGTCACAGTGCATTTTCAGATAATGCAAGTATGATTAGACATATGCGTACACACACTGGAGAGAAACCGTATTCTTGTGAAGTATGTCAAACTGCATTTTCACTGAAGTCGAATTTGGTCAGTCATATCCGTACACACACTGGAGAGAAACGATATTCTTGTGAAATTTGTCCATCTGCATTTTCAGAGAAGGCACATTTGGTGACCCATATGCGTACACACACTGGAGAGAAACCTTATTCCTGTAAAATTTGTGGATCTGCATTTTCACAGAAGTCGAATTTACTGACTCATATACGTACACACACTAGAAAGAAATGTTATTCTTGTGAAGTTTGTCAAATTGCATTTTCGATAAAGTCACGTTTGGTGAGTCACATGCGTACACACACTGGAGAGACTGTATTCATATGAAGTTTGTGGATCTACAATTTTAGTGAAGAAAGATTTGGTTAATCGTATACATACACAAACTAGAGAGAAACCATATTCTTGTGAAGATTCAAAGAAGGCAACTTTAGTGAGACATGCATACACACAGAAAAGAAACCACATTCTTGTGAAGTTTGTGGATCTGAATTTTCAGGGAAGTCAGATTTGGTCAAACCTATGTGTACACACACTGGAGAGAAGACATATTCTTGTGAAGTCTGTGGATCTGCATTTATATCACACATGGTCAAATATATGGATACACACACTGGATAGAAACATATTCTTGTGAAGTTTGTGGATCTGCATTTTTAAAGAAGTTGATTTAAGTGAGACGTGTAAACACTAGAGAGAATCAATATTGTTATGACTTTCTGTATTTGCATTTTCACTGAAGCCAGATTTGGTCAAGCATATATGTTCACACACTAGCAAGAAACAATATTATATAAAGTTTGGGGACTTGCATTTTCACACAAGAGAAATTTGGTCAGACATATGCATACACCTACTGGAGATAAACCATATCCTTGTGAAATTTGTAGATCTCCATTTTAATGGAAGGTAAATTGGTCAATCAAAATCATATACATACAGGAGAAAACTATAATTTTCTGAATTTTGTGGATCTCCATTTTCATGGAAGTGATATTTGGTGAGCCATCTCTGTATACACACAGTAGTGAAAAAGTATTCTTGTGATGTTTTCTGATATGTATTTTCAAAGAAATCAGTTGTTTGTGCATCATATGAATACACAGTGGACAGAAACATCTTTGTGCACATTTAGTTTCTGAACCAGTGAAAAATTCTTTTATAGTACATCATGTGAAATCCTGTAGAATTGATAAAAAATCTTGAGATGTTTGTTGATATATATTTTACTGAGAATTCACTTTTTGTGAGCAGTATTGATGTAAAAATTGTAATGCATTATTTTCCAATACTGCAAAATGTATTTGACATTTAGTGATGATGATAGGTGCCCTTCCTGCATCACAGGTGCATAGAAATCATAATGCCTTAACTTCCTCATCTTTATTTCCCAGGGACTTGACTAAAGTTTCCCATGAAAAGTGGGACGTTACACAAAACGATGACATAACAATTATGACTTAGCTAAAGGAATTTGTTCAGGTTTAATACTAAGTGAATTTTAGTACATAGATTTCACTTGTTAATATTTGAATAAGCGCTGCACATATCTATTAGCAAAACCAAACCTCTTACAGAAATGCATCCATTCACTGGAGAGAAACCATATTTTTGTGAAATGCGTGGATCTGCATTTTCAGTCAAGATAGAGTGCCAGTAAAAACATAAATGTTGTCTAAAAAGAGTTACTTTTCAAAATAAGTGAATTTTTTTTTATTTCCTGAGCAATAAAAATGTATTCTTCACCTATGCTATTCCTCTTTGGTCTTTATCGCACAATGTCAATTTCTGTCCAGTTGTATCTAACCAGAATGAGACAGAGACTCTTCCCATCATTCCTTTTCCCTAAGTTAAATCCTTTTGCTTTACAGATATTAGAACAAACTGACTTTCTTTCATTCTAAACAATGCACAATAGCTATGGTAAAATTTCTTAATATTTCTGTGGCAGTTTTCTGATGTTCTGATTGTGTTTGAACATTGGTCACTCTTTAGACAAGATCCTTTTTTTATCCTGCGTGTATGTCAAGACAAAAAGTTATGTAAGAATTTCACTTAGGGAAAAGATAAAACCCATTGCAGGTCAGCAGACTATTGTGGCTGCATTTTTTGCTATTTCTACCTCTTCCAGGGCTTGTTCAGTTCTCTGAGAGTAACTCAGAGTCTACCTTTGTCTCCTTTTTGACGGAGGTGTCAACTGTAGAAGAGTTACAATCTTTTTCATCTTCCAAAAGAAAACAAACTTTTCTCAAGTTGTGACTCAAAAAATACAATTGGCTATGGTTTTCAGAGGAAAACTTCATTTACTGTGACATTTCTACTAAATATAACAAAAAGGCATATCTCTGCATAAATCAAACAAATTTCCCAGCTTTCGGCACCCCACCCTCACTAGATAGCACAGGGGAGAGTCCCCCTGTAAAGTTTGAACTACTACACATATTACTGACAGAGATTGGAGTCTTAATGCTTTTAACTCTAGAACAGTAAGTCTTTTGTTTTTCTACAAAATCAAAATAGAATAGACCATTATTCATGTGGTATTTGTAGAAGATGTTAATGATCTCTATGTTGCTTCTTTCTAACCAAACCCCTGTTTCATGAAAATTTCTCTTAATAATTTTAAAATAGTTCAGCAGACAATGTTATTTTATTTATGGTAACTGGATTTGTGGTGATTGTTTTACTTGGGCTCCATCATCCGATAATGTGCAACTTGGAAATGGTGCACTTATTAGGATTACCATACTTCTAGGCATTTCTGATTCTCTCTCTCCACTGATCTGAGATACCGGTGATTTAAAATTAATTTTTGAAAATGAAAAATCTTTCTTGAAGCTTTTATTTTAGTTTTAATTTCAAATTATAATATAAATCTAATATTATAATATTTGTGGTGATTACTTTACTCAGGTTCCATGTGCATCTTGGAAACGGTGCATTTATTTATTGTGGTCGGCTTTTGACTAAAATTAATGTGTAGTATCTGTTATCAGCTTCATCCGATTCTCATTCTCCACTTTTATCTTCTTTCTTTCATCTTCTAGGACTTTTCACTAAAATCAAAGTGTAGTATCTGTTCTCTTCAGCTTAATCAGATTCTCTCTCTCCACTTCTGTCTCCCTCTCTTTCTTACCTCTACAGATTCAAGATACTTATGACTTGAATGAATTTTTGAAAATGAAAAATCTGCATAAATTGAACAAATGCACCAAGCATTTTGATTGGTAAATCGATTTTTTATTTAAAAGTAATGTTGGAAATCGACACCATACTTCTACACCTTTTGAGTAAAATCAAAGCATAGTATCTGTTCTTATCAGCTTAAGCATTTTGATGATTAGTATATATAGGTTTTATTTTAAAAATTATCACCTAACAGGGACAAAGTAATACAGAATTTTAAAAGATTCAAAACTTTACAAACTTTTCTAATTAAATTTTGCAAAAATTCATTGTTCATCAAAAAACATTTTTCTTACAGCAGTAGTTTCCATAATATATCTTATTCATAAAAGGAATTAAAAGCTTTTCTCATTAAATAATGTCACAGTTTTATTGTATTTTTATTTTACAGTTCACAGTAGATTTTCTGTAATGGCTGCTTCTGTTTTACAAAAAAAAAATTGAACATTTAAATTCTACAACTTCTTCTTTAAATGAATATAAACATTAATTGGCACAAAATTTCTCCAAATTTCTTAAAATTAAACAAGCAGAGTGTGACAGAACTAAAAATATATATTCACCATTATTTTCTGAATCAGCATCTCTAAAATAATTTCAATAATTTCTAAATAATTCCAGGAAGTTTCATTAAAATCTGACAATTATTTGATATTTCTAAGAATTTTCAAATGAATGTGTTTTTTTCCTTGGAAAAAAAAAGATATTAACATTTCCAGTACTAGTCTTTGGTCCCTCTGCTGATGCAAGAAAAATAAAATTTTAAACCAAAATTTCAATGTTCTGCAAAAAATCGCAATATATAAGTGAACACTGAAGTCAACTGTGAAATTATTTAGCTATGGTAATTGGCTAATTAACCATAGAAATTAAAACAGGAAATACTTTAGCCGAAAGATAGACTGATCAATGATAAAAAGATTTGATTTGATTTATGAAAAAGATACTTTTCATAAAAGACAGTAAACTCCTGGAAAAAACCATATGTGAGGTTTTGTCAGGTTGATTAATGTCTTGTTGAGGGAGATAGGAAGAAATTTAAATATTAGGATATCGACCAGACCATGGCGGTCATAAAAATTTCACCCTGAAATGATCACCAATACAGAGCAGGGAGAATTAGTGTTAATTATCTTTGAAAGATATGATTTATTTTCATTCTTGGCCACCAGCGAGGAAAAGCCATGTGGCAATTATAAAATGTTGGCATTGCCTCGACATAAGTGAGAGGATCGTTATTATTTACCTTATCAACATGTCACTTCAGCAACAAAGAGTCAACCCCAAAACGCCCGTAGAAGAAACATTACAACTTCGCGCCGTGACTGGAAGTTGACCGCAGGTTGATGGCTGGGTGTCACACAGCAATCCATGGCGACAAGCTGTTTCATGCTAGATTGTGTCTAGCATGAAACAGCCTCTGAGTGTTGACTTCAATATTCATTTTTATATTTACATATGCTCTATCTCTGATATTGAGCACTTTATCCCATAAATATAGCACACCTTAAAACTATATTTCTTCATATATATATATATATATATATATATATATATATATATATATATATATGTGTGTGTGTGTGTGTGTGTATGTATATCAGTTATAAATGTTTATAGCTATTTTGTTTGTATTTACTTGAGTGATTGCAAAATACTTTCCCTTCCCCAATTTATAGACAGAAGCATACAAATGCATGCTGGGATTTGTTTTTCAAGCCCATAAAATAGGCTGGTACAGTGTTTCATTTGTCTCAGTCCCAGTTTGTCTTGTCTCAAAGTCAGAATACTATCTTTGCTCATCCATATTTGGTCTTCTATGTCAATCCAAATTCTTAGTTTGTGAACCTTCTGCTATATTACTATTAATATGCTTTGCATCTATTGATTGCTTTAGATAATTCTTTTTTGCCTCGTTCTTTTCTTTTTCATATTATTGTTTATTGCATGTTTCAATCCCAGTTGATATAATTGATTATTCTCAAACTCAAATCATTTAGTAACTTTTTGTAGACTCTTTCAAGGTGATGAAAATATTATATTTTCATGTCATAATTCTCACAAAATAAAGTTTCTTTATTAAAATGTATTTTTGTTTTAAATTTATTGATTCAGTTTTTTAAAAAATGACATTTGTTTTGTCAATGTAAAACTTTCTTCTGTCATTATTCTCAAAAAATATGATTGCTTAATTGTGATTAAGTGTAAATACCGTTTTTATAATTAAGTTATTAAATTAATTAAAGAAAACAAAGTTGTTCTGTCAGTTTAAATGATTTGGCCTGATTAAAATTGTTTTTTGAGATGATGATAAAAAACAACCGCCAAAAATTTAACCTTTTATCCTGCAGATTTTACATAACAGTTTATTAAGAAAAACTTTAGTGAGGTCTCATTATAATACCCAAAGACATTCCCAAATTACCACCCGTGACCCCCTGCCCAAGGAATTATAATATTGAAAACCATTTAGCATCACTGCTTCATCTTGATTGTTACCCCTCAAGTAATTTTCAGGTGTCACATGATCCAGGTAGCCAGGTTAAATTTTGAATCGAACTATTTAATCTACAGGAATAAATTGTTCTCATTCTGCTGTTCATATCTGGGGATGTCGTCTTGTTCTTATTTAGTACTGCTCGGATATTGCTCACCCTGTTTTCACTGAATCCAAGTTTATATCCAGCTCAGGGATTGAACTCACACATACTATGTTACCAAATTCATAAACCAACACTTTCATTCACCATGTTATTGTCCCAAACTTGAAGACATAAAACTTCATGCTGCATCACATTCAGCCCTGCTTCTCATTCTGACTGCTGCTGCTGAACTCATTTCAAAGAATGTCTCATTTATTTGATCTATGAAATCAGGTTGAGTAATAATCTTGAAATAAAATTATTTTCTTCAGGTGCATCACTGATTAATTAGTCCCATAGGTCCAAATGGATACAAGGGAGATTATGTAAATTTTTTGAAGGAAAACTCACCTGATTTGATTTTCCTTTTATAAGTAACTTAAGTCAACACATGCAATTTATTAAAAAAAAAAACTATAATTTAAAAGTTCTAATTTTGAAATGTTATTTATTTTCATATTCTCTTATTGCGCAAACGAATATAATATCTGACTTTACATATAGTTTCTGTGTAAGTTTCTGCAATGAGGAGATATCATTCACTATTGTCCTCATCTTTGTTGTTGTTATTACAATGACAATGTTTCAGGTGTTGTACCCTCTGTTCTCCATCCTCCATCTGGTGTATGTTAGTCAGGGTAACCTACTGAACAGAACCCTTTATTTAATCTGTAAGAGTAGATAGTTTTCTTACTTACCTATATGCTCTTTTGAGAGCTTATATACTTATATTGCAGTGTGGTTTCAGGTCAGAGTGTTCCACGAATGACATGATCTTTTCCCTTCAACAACTACAGGCTAAATGCCTAGAACAGAGACAACCACCATACATTGCCTTTATCAGCATAAAAAAAGCATTCAATCTTGTGAACAGGGATAGCTTGTTTAAGATACTCAACAGAATTGGTTGTCCTCTGAGATGGTTCAAGATTGTTCTGTTGGTTCATGCAGATATGAAGGGTGTTGGACAATTTGGCAATTCTTATTCAGAGCCTTTCAATATATGCTGTTGTGTCGATCAGGTTTGTGCTTCTTGCACCTACCTTATTTGGCATCATTTCATGGTCATGCTAAAATGTGCATTCTGGGCTTCAACTGAAACCAATAGCATCTACCTACATACAAGAACAAACAGAATCCAAAGTCTGTGAGGTATTCATTAGAGACATGCTGTTCATAAATGATGCCATACTAGCAGCAGTCTGAAAACCAACTGCAGCAACCAATGGATGAGTTTTCGAAAACCTGCTAAGAGTTCAGTCAGATCCTCAATCTGAAGAAAACTAACATGATACTCCAAAGTGTTGAGCAGCCTTCCACCATCAAAAATCAACTCCAACCTGGAGGTGGTTCATGAATTCACATACCTCAGATCCACCATTTTAAACACACTTCCCTAGACACTAAGATCAAAAAATTGATTGGATGGGATGCAAACATATTTGCTATACTGACTTCAAGAGCCTGAGAGAAATGAAAACTTGCTACAAACACCAAAATTGTATTATATAGGGGATGCATCGTCAAAGTGTTGCTCTACAGTAACAAGTTTTGGAGCTGCAAGAAGTCCTAGGTATGACAATAAACTACATATGTTTAAAAAAAAGTTACCAATAATACATTTTATCTCAAGTTGAAGGCATACAATTGCACTCACACTATTTAGATTTCAGCATTAAATATGCCAAAAAGATTCATGTGCCACTAAACAAAATCAACCAACCTGACAGGAGGGATAACCTCAGCACCTTTTTTCTTGCAATGGATTCATCTGATTATGTACTTTTAAGTAACATACAAAATAATATATGAAGCCATTCTGATATTTTTTTTAATTATTTAAATAATAATAGAATAGAATTAGATTCTTTCAAGATGAATTTTGCATCTTTTTTTTTTCTCTTAGACATGAAATTTCTAATGTTCATTTATTGTCAAGTGATTGAACCAGTGTTACTTTTATTATTGTTCCTACTGTTTTTTTTACTTTTGACTAAACACAATAAAAATTTGGTTAACCAATTATCCTAATCATCACCATTGTTATTTATTGATAAACATAATATTTTGAGAAATTATTTAATACAATCCTAGAAGGAAACTGTTGTAGTTATCTGAAAGAAAAATGTTTATTGTTTTTTTCATTTTCGTATTTTTTTCTCTTCATCTCTTAAAGTATATTCTCAATGTTTTGACAGAATGACGATGTATAGGGGCCTCGTATCAGAGATTCGGGATTCTGGCAGTGTCCGATGCCAGGAACAAACATCAGGCATTTATTTTTGAATACCAACAAATCTAAGGATTTTCAAACACCAGGAACCACATCTTGTCTAACACCGTCACATCGCGTTCGTCTGTTCTTATCAAGCGAAATATTGTCTGAAAAACCAAAGTAATTTCATGTTTTTTCATTTCTTAATTCATTCCTTATCACGTTCTTTTTTTTAATTTTTTGTTTTAGAAAATCTTGGTAGATTGTAAAATAAATCATAAATTTCTTTTTTAAACTACTAAATTCCTAAAAACCTGCTCTGAATCGTAAAATAAAAAAAAATGCAATAAAGCTAATTAGAAAAGCTTTTTGCTTTTATTTATAAGACTAAGTATATAAAATAAAAATTCACTTGCGATCATCCCAGAAACTGTACTAAACTTTTAAAGAAACAGAAAAGTTTATTGCATTTTGTTTTTATCAATTAATTTAAAAACTTCTCTGTTAATAATATTTTTATGCTGAATTATTATTTTTAAAGACGAAAAATGACGACAGAAAAAAAAAATTAGTTTGATGTCATTTAGTAGATGATTTGTTTGAACCAAATTGGTCATAAAATGCATCATCAATTTTTCAGATTCACACTTTTTTAGACTTTGACAGAAAAAAATGATTAACATAGACACCTTTTCGCTGAAAAATCAGCACAGCATAATGAAGAAGAACACCAAACTTAATAAAAACAAATTTACAAAATATTTATAAGTGAAAAAACTCCAAAGTATTTGTGTTTAATTTGCAGTGTAATCCCCGCACTCAATTTCTAATTTAAAAAAATATTCGCCAATCTCCCATTTCGGTGTAAATTTACATGCTTAATTCGAAAATAAATAAAAAATAAAAAATTGAGATTCCAATCAATATCATTTTTATTTGAAATACACCAGAATATTTTACTTCTTGGAAATAGTTAATCATTTAGCTTTCAATTAAAGTTAAAATGAAATCTTCAAGAATGCTTATTTCATTAAAAAATTCATTTTATGCGCGGTTTTATGGATGAGTTTTATGTGAAAATAATAAATAAATGGATATCAATCATAACTCTCATTTAAAAAAGATGAGAAAACGGAATATTAGCAGTGAAATAATCAAGACATTGGTATTAAAAAAAAAAAAAAAAAAAGACATATCTAACTTTTTTAGCCAACAATACTTTAAGAAAATCTTTTATTACATACGATTTTTTATGCAGTTTAGACTTTAGTTAGTAGAATAAATTTTATTTTTTAAAGTGAAAATAAATTTTTCTCATTTTTTTTTTCCTTTTGAGTTTAAATAAATTTTTAAATTTTTTTTTTATTTTCAATCATGCAATATGAAGAAATGTGAACATACAGAATATATTTTCGGCCGCATCTTGTCAATAATTGTTCTGTACAAGTAAAAATATATTTCTTGAGAAATTGTGCTTACCCAATTTAAATAAAACATGTTTTATTTCAGATTCGACGGAAAAAGTAAACTTTATATTTATTTTTTACAACTTGTAATTTTTCAGTGCAGTTTTTTTTTAGGTACCTTCATGAGATTGCTAAAAAAGAGTATAGTCTGATGAAAAAGACACCAAACTTGACGAAAACAAAATTTTATCGTTTAAATGTTTGTTATTTAAGAGGAAAGACCAAAGTATTTTTACTATTTTTAAAAATTTTTTTCTTCTTTTTAGAATGTTCCAAATTTTGATTAAAAATCTTGTTTCTCTTTGTATCACCGGAACTAGTAAAATAACATATACAATTTTTAGCATGTTGTTTTTTTTTTTGTATGACACACATTAATTTGGAAAATCTTGCAAAAATAAAAAATAATTGTTGGATGTTAATGAAACTTTCAGAAACTATTCATAAATAATGCACATTATTATGAATATGTTTTCTTTTTTTAAAGTCACGGCAAAAATATTTTTTTTATATTTATTACTCCCCTACTCTTAACTATTTTAAAAAAACTCTATAAATTCAATAGCATTCAGTTTAATGATTATATTAGTTAAAAGCACAAGGCTTTGAGGAAAGCAAATCGTGTTTATTTTTTTTTTTAATTGCCCCCCCCCCACTTGCTGCCTGAAAATCAGCTCTGAATTGTAACATACAAAACTCAATAAAACCAAGATATTATTTAATTTCAAATGCTTTTATTTACTTTTAGTTGTTTTTAGGAATATGGACAATATTTTCCAAAGGCAAAACACTTTTTTGATGAAAAATGAATTTTTAAGACAATTATTTGTTATTTCTTTAATTATTTTAGATTTTTACATTTAAGTTGTTAAAATATTTTAAAATTAGTTGAAAGTCGCATTCAGTTTTGTAAATGTCCTTATGAGATAGAACTTTTTTAACCAAATTGGAAATTGTATCGTTTCAACCAATCAGGAGACCTGCAGTAATTAAGAAATGTAATTTTGTGTTCATAATACGGCTATAATTATGAGGTATGGAAGACCAGCAAGAATACAATAAATTTGTGTAATTTGAATTAAGCATTGTTTTCCATTGTCATGGCCTTTATTATTGTGAAGCACATGGGAAGAATTTAATTTGATTTTTCAATTTCAACTGAGAAGGGTACCTACAAGTATCAGTATCATCTTATGAAATTTATATCATCTTATTTTTATATTAATCTCAGTTATGACATTTTTCCATGAATGAAATATCAAAATTAATAATAAAATGAATGGAAATACAAATAACACAGTAAAATGTAATAAATGTACATAAAATTATTGTATTTTATGTACACTTCTGATAAAATTTCATAAGAAAGTTACCTATAAATTAATTAGATAGCTTTCTTATGAAATTTAATCTCACTCTCAACAGTCTTATTTTAATTTCGTTATGATATATTTTCCATAAAGCATTGTAAACGTAAAGGTGAAAGCTAAGTACAAAAAAAAATTAGAGCACTGAAAGTTTTCCTTAAAAATGATGAGGTAAATTTGTTCACTTAAATCTAAATAATTATATCCCTTCTGGCCTTCCGTATGATAACTTTTCCTCACATAAGCTGTCAATATGTAATGAAATCATTTCTCGTCACCTGTTTTGGCATTAATGAACCATAGTGATTAAAATGCCAGTACAATAACCAATCAATCTTGATTTGCCTTATTTTTCACTTCATATTTTTTCTCTTCTTCCTGAGCTTCTAGCAATTTTTTTCTTCAGTTTTTATTTCCAAATATTAAACAATAAAAACATTTTTTCATATAATACATATTAACTCAAGAAGACAATAGCACATTAAATTGGAAATTTTTTAATTATTCCATTGTTTCTTTCCAATTCTTAACTATTTGTTTAATAAATAGAAGGTGGTATTAATGAAAGATCACTTGTTCTTGGCACTGATTAAAATGATGGTTTGTTTTTGTTGGGCAGAGATGTGCCTATAGCAGATAATGCTGAAAATTTGTACATTTTTACTATTAGGTTTATATTGCTGTTGTTGGCTATGAGCTTAATAAATACTTCAGTTGCCTTCCCAGATTAACTTTCATTTCTCAGCTTTGGGTCATTGCTAATTGTCCCATGTAGAGAAACCTAGCAAAGGATCTTCTATTCTCTTAGGCTCTGAGGAAAATCATGGTTTCTTTTTGCTGGGTTGAGATGCTTGCAGCAGATAATCTCGCACCAGGTGGCACTGGCTATGGATTTCATTATGTTGACAGTGAAGTTACTCCAAGGTGAAGTCTTCAACAACTTAGAAATCAAGAGATATTTTTCAAGATTCATATTTGAATTGTTTCTGAAATGAAAATGTTCTGATTTTAATTGCATACATTTCATAAAATATGATGTGAAACTAAAGCAATTTTGTTTACTGTAAAATGTTTGATCTTCACTTGCGGCTACTGCTGTTACATTACTGAAATATTAATTACATGTATCTCTCATAATAAAGACTGCTTTCATATATTATTCACTGCCCCTATTAATATATCATTTATGTCTTTTTTTTTGCAGATGTTTTGGCTGTACAAAAACGGCAGTGATTATTGTCCAGAAATCCAATGAAGGAAAAGACATTTCACTTTCCATGAAAACACAGACAAATATATGCTATATGATTCATGTGAAAGTGATGGATCTACAATGTCAAAAGCCTGACAAGGAACTTTACCTGGCAAGAAATGAGAAACTTTGTAATGTTTGGTCTGTCTTTCTACAAAAACACATTTAGTTTTATGCATGAATAGCAAACATAGGCCATATTCATGTGACATCTGCTAACCTGATGTGAAGTTAGAATAGACCAGATGGAAACACATATTACAAAGAAAACATTCTTGTAAAATTTGTAGATCTACATTTTCATTGAAGTGTAACTGAGTGACACCTGCATTCATACACAAGAGAGAAAACTTATTCTTGTGAAGTTTGTGGAACTGCATTTTTACAGAAATCACATTTAGTGAAGCATATGTGTATACACACTGGAAAGAAATGATATTCTTGTGGAGTTTGTCAATCTGCATTTTCACTGAAGTCAATTATGGTCAGTCATATGCGTACACACACTTGAAAGAAACCTTATTCTTGTGAAGTTTGTGGATCTGCATTTTCATCTAAGTCAGATTTCATGAGACATATGTGTAGACACACTGGAGAAAAACCTTTTTCTTGTGAAGTTTGTCAAATTGCATATTCACAGAATTCAAGTATGGTCAGACATATGCATACACACACTGGTGAGCAACCATATTCATGCAAAGTTTGTGGATCTGCATTTTCACATAAGTCGTATTTACTAAGACATATGCGTAGACACAGTGGAGAGAAAACTTATTCTTGTGAAGTTTGTGGATTTGCATTTTCAGGAAAGATTGATTTAGTGAGGCATATACGTACACATACTGGAGAAAAACCATATTTTTGTGATGTTTGTGGATCAGCATTTGCACAGAAGGCAAATTTAGTAAGACATATGCGTACACACACTGGAGAGAAACCTTATGCTTGTGCAGATTGTGGATCTGCATTTTCAGCAAAGTCAGATATGGTCAGACATATGCGTACACAGACTGGAGATAAACCTTATTCTTGTGAAGTTTGTGGATCTACATTTTCGAAAAATTTGTGTTTAGTTAGTCATATACGTACACACAATAGGGAGAAACCTTACACTTGTGAAGCTTGTGGATCTGTATTTTCATGGAAGTCACGTTTAGTGAGTCATATGCATACACACACTGGAGAAAAACCATATTCTTGTGAAGTTTGTGGATCTTCATTTTCACATAGTTGCAATTTAGTAAGACATATTCATACACACACTGGAGAAAAACCTTTTTCTTGTGAAGTTTGTGGATCTTCATTTTCAATCAAGACAAATTTAGTGAGACATATGCATACACACACTGGACAAAAACCATTTTCTTGTGAAGTTTGTGGATCTACCTTTTCACAGAAGTTGGATTTAGTTAGACATATGCGTACCCACACTGGAGAGAAACCTTATTCTTGTGAAGTTTGTGGATCTGCATTTTCACGGAAGACACATTTGGTCAAACATACGCGTACTCACACTGGAGAGAAACCATGTTCTTGTGACATTTGTGGGACTGCATTTTCATTGAAGTCATGCTTAGTGTCCCATATGCATACACACACTTGATAGAACCATGTTTTAGTAAAGTTTGTGGATCTGCATTGTCATTTAATATATCGTCATAAAAAATATTTTTTTAAAAATATTCACAATGTTTCGACCACTGTATGCTCCAGCTTTCTTCTGTTGTTTGGAATTCTGAACCGAACTCTTTATTTCAGCCACCGGTGTAGATTATTCTAGCTCCACATGCCATACCTCTTCCGGATGTCTCAGTTATTTCCCTTGAACCAACATCTTTATCCACTGGCCCATGTTTCCTTAAGGACATCTCTGTATGAAATTTTTGGGACTTATAAACCTAATGTTTCAGCAATTTTTTTTTACCACTGCTCATGTTGCAAGGTTTTCTATTATTATTGCATTTTTTACCAGAGCTTATATTGTAATTTTTTTTGTTTTTTATTACTTAGCACTCTAGCACTCCTTATTACTGGTTCCCATATTGTATACATTTCTATGCTTGATAACCTGAGATTTTTATGGCCTAGCATATGTGTTGATTGCTTAAGTTTTCATATTTTCCAATAATGTCTATTATTTCAGGAGTGGTCATTTCTCTTTTCCCTTCATATGTGATCAGCTGAACCTGATTTTTCTATTTCCCCTTGTGTTACCATTTTATGATGTTCTTGTAGTCTTATCTTAAAGGGGCAGCCTGTTTCTCTTTTATATTTCTTACCACACCTGCACAGGATTGTATACATGCAGTCCTTAATCATGTTCTCCTCTGGTAACCAAAGCCAACATATTCATTTTATTAAAAAAAAACTTTGTTGTTAGAATTATCACAAAACAGTTTCTTCATTCTACTGTTTTTGTATGTAAATTTTTTTTAAAGTTTTATTTGGTCAGTTTATATAAAATAAAAATTCCTGTCATAATCACTTTTAAATTTTTACATGTATCTTCTTTGTATTTATTTATCCCTGTAAATATTCTTTCATTTATATACACTTAACCATGGTCACTCACTCTACAAATATAATTTAATAATCAAAAGATCCTTTGGTCTTTCCTCTTAACTATAACAAAAATTTTGACAAGAAAACTTTGTTTCTATTACAGTCTTTTCTTTGTTTTCATCACAGTCTGCTAATTTTATTTTTGCAAATTAGTGGATGTACCTATGCTAAATGTTTCATTATGATTGAGTGAATTAATTTTCTCATCATTTAAAATCCCAGTTGATGTAATTGATTTTCAAACTAAAAGATCTTACTAACAGTTTGTAGATTGTTGGGAGCATCACAGATTAATTAGCCCCATATGTCTAAGTGAATTGAAATGAGATTACTTAGATCTTTTAAAGGAAAGTTTGCGTCATGTGATTTGCTTTTTATAAAAAAACAAAGTCAACACATGCAACTTATTAAATAAACTTTGCTGCCATAATTCTCACAAAATATATTTTTTAATGGAACTGGTTTTGTATTGAATTTTTGCATTTAATTTTTAAAAAGTTTTGTTTATGAAAAAAAAACGTTTTCCTCTCATATTTCTGTAAAAATAGAAGTTTCCTAATTAAACTGTGTTTTTTTTGGTTTAAATTTATTCAGTCAATTTAAAAAAAAAAAAAAACTTTGTTTTGTCAACATAAAAATTTAGTTCTGTCATAATTCTCAAAACATATAATTTCTTAATTGAATTGTGGTTAGATGTAAAATACTGACTTTTTAATTATTAATTTAATAAGAAAAAAATGTTTTTTCTGTCAAAAGATTTAGCATCATTAAAAAAGAAAAAATGAAATCTAGTTTTTATACAGTTTATTAAAAAAAACTTAGGAGCCACTGAATTTCCCAGGGAGCACTCAAATCAACACCTGTGGGCCTCAAGAACTATACCAGTAAAAATCATTTAGCATCACTGCCACATCTTTATTGTCATCTCTCTAGCCTTCTTTAAATGTGTGCTGATCCAGGTAGCCAGGTCAAATTTTGAACTGAACTGTTTATTTACATTACAGGAATGAATTGTTCTTGTTCTGCTGTCCATGTCTGGTCTTCTTCTTATTTAATACTGCTCAGCTATTGCTCATCCTGTTTTCACTGAATCCAAGTTTACACTATCCAACACTGGGATTGAACTCAGAATTAGGATGTCACCAAATTCACAAACCAACACTTTAATTAACCAGGTCCTTTTTACAAACCTGAAGACT